>JAPKLY010000070.1:648841-706325 GCA_026898435.1 Prunella vulgaris | reverse complement strand
CAAATTCATCAGGGGTTTTGGGATCTAATCAAAACACTCAGATTGTCTCAACATACGCCTAAAACCCTGTAGCCTTTGAAATATATAATTCGCTCCTCCCCCTCATATAATCTACTACGGCTTCTACAGTGAGGTGAGAACAAGCTGATGTGTCCCCTGTTCTCCACAATTTGAAAATAAAAATGAATTTCTCTCTCCTCGCAACCCCATATACCTAATATATCTGTTTTTTTTGTCTACCAAGCACTATTATAAAAATTGTACTGATTTTTTTATTATCTACCAAGCAATAAAAAATAAATAATATTAATCATTTATGTACTATACCAAACAATAATATTATTAAAACAATGATCACATTATATTATAATCTCTCACATTTTATTATATCCTACCAATCACCACCTAAGTTTTACCCTTCAATTATATGACTAATATCCTTTTGTTGTGTAAGTTGTACTTTTTATTATCACAACTAACAGCCCCCGATAATTTTTACCTTCAGCTCTGTTACACGGATTCTTAAAAAATTGCACATATACAGGGATACGTATGCGGGTGTGATTAGTGTCAGAATGGCACCCGATAGCCCACGTGGCATATTCAATTTTTTTAAAACTTGATACGCGTATCCCTGTCCAAGAATACGTGTATTGAATACATACTGCAATTTTTTTAAAAAAATTGGGGTAATTTTTGTAATATTTTAAAATTTTAATATTAAAATATAAATAATTAAATACATAACTTAATAATAATAACTAAAATAATATAAAAAATTTATGATATTTAATCTTAATTATTGTATTGTTAAATATTTGATGAACTTTCTTTATATTTTTTATTTATTATAGGTGATTATATATAATAAAATAAATATAAATAAATGTATTCTTATCGAATCGTATCCTACAACTTTAAAAATAGTGTATCATCACATCCGCATCATATCACACCTCCACCCACCCGTGCGACATAGATCTTCAGTTATCACGATTAATATTTCTTTGGTAATATGAGTCATACCCTTTAATTATTATAATTAATACTATTTTTATAGTATAATATTTAGTAGTAATACTACATTTTAGGATTCAATTGGTGTGGTGTAATAGTTAGGAAGGGAATCACCATTAATGGATCAATTCTTGATTCTATAATTAGTGTATACTTATTTAATTGAAATCATGGTTTTATAAAGAAAATGATTTCCAAAAGTAAAGAATTTATCATTCCTTTCAAAGCACATGTCTTAAAATCACTATATACTTTAAAAAAATGTTTCAAACCTTAAAATGATCTATATCTATATAATTAATTATTTAATAATTTCACTGTGAAGTCGGGTCTTAAATATTCTGGCTTCATCCATTAATTGCAACAAGTTAATTAAGCACATAATTAATCCTTGAATAAAATAGTACCCTTTAAATTAAACAGCTTTTGAAAATGAAACTGACACGTAAAGTAGAAATATTATTAATAAATTATCATTGAGTTTCTTGAAAGTAATAAAATTATCTCTTAATAATTAGTAATCTCGATAAGAGCAGATGAATGTGGTATTGATGGTTGAAGAATTAATTATTGCACTAGTTTTGAAAAGTATGCTTCGAATGATGAGTGCCCAACTTTTTCAGAGAAATCTGTAATGTTGCCTGAAGATATCATTAGGTAAGTATATTTTTTATTAAAGAATTTGCACAATATGGGATGAACCAATTTTTTTAAAAATATTTTTTATAAATAAAATAGTAGTATATAGGTAAATATGTGTATAATTTTATAAATATGTATGTAAATTAATTTTTTTAGTAGTATACAAATTTATGTGCGGCGTTCAAAAAAAAATTTGTACAAATTCATGTGGAAGAAAAAGAGTATATATATTTGGTGTGAGCTACACCACACAATATATTAATGTTCAAGCGTTATTAATGTACCTGCGAGCTCAACAATCAAAATTTAATCACACTTGTTTAAAGGACTAAATAGTCCATCCCACTAAAACAGGATGTTTTGGCAGGAATAATCTTGTTTTAGCTGGATTGACTATTAGTCCCTTAAATAAAACACAAGTTTCCTGTTTAAACTAATTTCAGCAGTAACTTTAAGATCCGTAAACACCTTGTCAATTTTTACTTGTTCGTCACTAAAGATTTCACAATTTCTATATATCCAAAAAAGCCACACAACACATTCCAAAATACTTGTTGTCATTCGCTTTTTTATTTTTCATTCAACAAACCTTGGAATTATAACAAATTTAATTTCAGGCACAAAATTAGAACCGCGCTCACACCAACCAATTTGCAATTTTCATCCACAAAGTATGAGAGACATTACATTCAAAAAAATAAGTATCTAACTAACACAATTCCATTTTGCATAAAACACACAAATTATTGATTGATGACAGAACTATATTTCTCTAAAGTAAGTCCTACGTAGGCAAACCTACTTTGACCACCTTTCAAGCATGAACTTGAATCTCTAGTAGAGCTTCACTTCTTCATATTTCCTTGAAAATTTCCTTTTTTTGCTCAACTCTTCCCCCAAATTTTCTATTTAAGAACCACTCATATGCTTGCTTCATATTGTAAACGCCATTTCTCGCTTCTTTTCATTTTTATATGTCTGGTTCTTCTTGTCTTGGTGTAAACCGACTAAGCATAGTACAAAGATCATTTAAACATTCAAAATTTCTACCATTTAAATCTCTTCTCCATCTCCACACTCATATCCAAAGTCCCTCCCTCAACTCACATATATCTCATACACAGCTCTTTATTCAAGTTTAATCTATAAAGCTTATTAAAGTGAACTCTCTCCATTCCATCTATCTCTCTTCCCTGACCTACATGTCTCTACAAACTGCTAAAAACTATACTTTGACCCTTCTCTACACACTTCAACACTTCCTCAACCAGCCCCCAACCACTTTTTGCCTTTCACACAGATCAACACCACTTGCAAACCCCCAAATGCATCCACACCTATACTGAATGACTCGAGCCAAACAATCTTTCTCCCTCACTAGGAAATCTCCACAACACTTACGAATAAGTGCTAAATTGAAGCACTCAAAGTTCCTAACTCCTAAGACCCCATCTAATTTGATTTGCAAATAGATAGCTAATTGATTAAAGGAGTTTCTTTTGTACTCTCACCACCCACCCCAAAAGAAATATCTTTGTAAAGATTCAATCTCCCTTAATACTTTTTTAGGCGCATGAAAGATGGAAAGAAGATACACATATAGCAAAGCGAGCACCAAGTTCAAGTGTGTAAGTCTTCCACCATAAGAGATGTTCTATCAGTTCCACTTTCTCATTCTATTCTCACTTTCTGTGTAATAAAACTCTAATCCGAAATTTTTCTGTGAGAACACTCAATCTTCACACTCATATGTTTGAAGGGAAAAACTTCCACTCCACACCCCAAAACTTCTGCTAATAGAGCAAGTTCTTCTTCCTCCACATTCAATCCAAAAAGGTTACATTTATCTCTATTATCTTAGAGGCAAGAAACCATTTCCAAATTCACCAAAAAGTTCTTTAAAAAATTTGCATTCCCTAGTGTTGCCTTTCCTTAAAAAATGGTGTCATCTGCGAACTAAAGATGATAAACATTCACTTTGTCTCTTCCTACTTCAACATGACTGAATAATTCCACCTCGATTCATTTATTCATCCTAATACTTAACCCCTTAACAACTAAAAGAAAGAGAAGTGAGAACAGAAGATTGTCTAGTCTCAAGCCTCCTCTAAAGCTTAAACATTTCGAATGGATTTTCATTTACAAGCACTGAAGCTTGAGTTGTTGTAACACATTCCATAATTAAATTATCTATCTTCCATCAAAACCAAAATATTTCGTAATTGTTCAAAGATATCCCGATTCCATAGAATCATATGCTTTGGTAAAATCTATCTTTCAGAACATGTTCTTGAATTTTCTTTTCTTGAATCTTCAATTATTTCATTAAGAAAATAATATTGCTTAAGGTTTGCTTATCTCCCAGAAAAGCTGATTGAAAAAAAAAAAAGACTGATTCAATAACTGTTGCCAATCTTCTTGAAAGCACCTGAGATAAAATTTTGTAAGGACCACTCACAAGAGATATGGGTCTAAAATCACCTAATTTTGAAACCTCTTCTTTCTTAGGGATCAACGCTATAAATTAAGAATTTAACCTTTTCACCAATTTTCCATGAATGTGAGACTCATCTAGAAAGTGCGTAAGACCTCATTTATAAATCTCCCATCATGCTTTCATAAAAATTAAAATTAAAGCCATAAGGTCTTAGGCTCTTTGAACTCTCACATGAATTTATTGTAGCCCAAACTTCAATTTCTGTATACAGCTGTCAAAAGCTGATTTTCTATCTCTAACATATTTTTTTGCAACAAAATTCAATTCCATAGTGGGATGTGGATTCACTTTTGGCATAAAATAATTTTTACAATATTCAAAACCCCTGTTCTTTATATCACTTCCCTCCATCCAAACACCATCTAGCATTAATGCAGTCAACTTATTCACCTTTCTTCTTTTATTTGTACATTTATGAAAAAAATTATTGTTAGCATTGCTCTATTGGATCCATTTTTGTCCCATCTTTTGAGCCAATAAGTTGGTTCATAAATTCATATCCTTGGTAAGCAAAACAGTGTGTTCATTTCTCTGTATTACATCCTCTTCGCTCAATCCAAAAATATTATCCATGATATCTAGTTTCCATGTATCCTATTTACGCTTCTCAATCTTTCTCTCCAATGAACCAAAAACTTCCTTATTTCCTAATCTACAAGTCAGCTTTTATAAGGTTGAATTTCTCTTTTAGCAAAAAAATTCCCCATCCTTCAAAATTGTATGAATTCCATACTAGATACCATTTCTTTGAACTCCAGATATGATAGCCACATATTAACGAACCAGACTGGATTTGGGAACTAATCTTAAGCTACTATATTTTATGTGAATATAAAAAATTTATAATTTTTTTAATTAATATGCTTGAAGTTGATATATGTTTATTTGCCAAGAAGTATTGATCTCAAATGAGTCAGATCAGTGTATAGAGAAGAGAGCGTACACTGATGTCAAATCTTTTCACAGGATCTTTAAAGGAACCACATTTAGTTATACTAAAGGTAGTCCTTACTGAAGTCAGAAAGAGTTACAAGTTAGGATTCAGGAAAACTGTGGTCCTGAGTGCTCAATGAGGCAAAGTTCAGATAACCCACCTACTAATAGCTCTAAAGTTTATAAATTGATAGCTATCATAACAAGTCTGAGTGCGTTCCTTAAGTTCTGCTTATTTTAGGTTTGTTGAAAAAGTTCTTGCCTTAGTTTTTCAAACCTTGTGGTTAAGAGGACAGTACGTATGTTCAATCAAGATTGATTGGTTGAATCCTGAGAAAATAATGTTGAATTCTCAAATGGTATGTCAAGATAAACAATGTAGAAACCAAGTAAAACACATAAGATTTTAATGTGGTTTAAAGACTCAAGCTCCTATATCTACGATCCTGATTTAATAGGAGAATTCCTTCAAGAAATTGATTCTTATTTTTAATGTTCAAGGCGCACTGCAGTTCAAGCTTCCTCTCTTAGGAGCTGACCTCTAGAATTTTATGAGTTCTAGTCCTCGTACAACCAACTTCACCAACACCTATTGCTATACAAAGTTCCAGGGTGGATCAATATTCTAGGTTCAAAATATTCGTGATAATCCTTAATATGCAAAACAAAGCTAAGGATTTGATTATCACTCTAAGCTTAAGATATTCTATTGAGCTTTGGAGTACAGAATAACTACAACAAAGTACAAACACTAGAGAAACTTGCGTTGCAGAGTGCTCATTGAACCCTTGAATGCTTGAGATTCTTAGTTAATTTCTTCGCTTTGAAATTTCCCGTAACCTTGTTTGGGGAAAGATTATCTATATTTATAGACACCCTAAAAAACTATGTGTTGGAGAGATAACCTTGAAAGTTTTTATTTTTAGCATAACATACGGGTATAATTCGTTGGATAATCCGCCATGCTTGTTTGGTGAAAAGATCTTCTGGAGCCCTAGTTTGCATTTTCAGACTATATCAGGTGTCAGGCAGAATGTCAAATCCGTACAGTAGGTGTAAGCTTTTAATTAGCTCATCTTTAGTTTATGGCGACACTCAAAGTAAACTTCAGACTTTAAATTTTATCATATCTAAAGTACTTTGTTGAGGATCTTTTTTGTCTAACTTGATACTTTAACCACCATTAGTCTTTACTTGAATCCTACTTTAAGTAACACAAATGCTCTTACTAGCCTGATTTCTTCAGGATCTACCGGGCTTCAACGGATTTCATTGGTTCTCACTCTTTATCCTGACTGACACAAATTAGCTTAAAAGGTTAGTCCATTAAGTTAAGAATGGAAGTCCTTCTGAGTCTTCAAGCTTTATGATCAATTGCTTCTTAACTAGTTCTCCCTCGATTGAGTCTTTGTAAACAAAAGACCTAATCGTGAACTGAAAAAAATCAGTATCCAAGATACATGCAAATAAGGGGTTTTGGTATATGAAGAACGAGCAATGTTCCAATAATTTCTCTCTTTTTGATGATACCTAAAACACTTTAAAAAAGATCTATAAAATACTTAGTGGATTTTTTGAAAGAAAATAAGATCAGAGAAGTTTAAGCATAGTTTTTTATAAAGACAAAAAAATAAAATGCAGGCCAAAGTAGACAATGAGATATTATCAAGACAAAATTTAAAATTTCCATTACTGATTGAGAAATTATAAATCCTAACCTATTACTTTTACACAAAGATACTCAAAGTTCCTTAACTCGGGACTAATGCCATAACTTGCATACACCATATTCTTCAGTTCTATATATCTCTTCATATATGTCCTGTAGCCCTATTTATCAGCCAACTGCATGACCTCCTTCATGATGGCATTCGTGTCAATCATGCTTGTCATGCCAACTAGCGGAGGTATATAGATGATGTTGTTAGGCGCTTTAAGTTGGACATTCTCCTTATTAGTCATATGCAGAATCAGCCAATACAGCTCAGAGTGGTTGGCCGCCTGTTGGAAAATGTATAAGAGTATGTTTTGAATGTAATCCCAAAACCCCTATGTTGTAAAAATATAAATATTAGCAGACAAGTTAGTTGAGAGACTCATTATTAGGAGACTGAAGTAGTCTGATAGGTTCTTATAGAAGACTGCCTAAGGAAGAAATAACATGAAGACTGAAGACCAACAGATCTGAGAATGCAGTCCTGATGCCTAAATGATAAGTACACCAACCAATTGGTAAGGATACTCTCACACAGAGCGTGAAGTTTACTAAGTTGGCTTAACAGATCTACACAAGGTCAGGAGAGTTCAAATTGACAAGAGGAAGCATGATGAGCATTAAATAGCTAGCATTTATTCTAGTTCGTTATAAATTGGATAAGGACCGATTGCATGCAGCAAAAGGAATGTTCTAAGTCACCTGAAGTATTAAAGAAGACTTAGACTTAATATTCAATAAAACCTAAAGAGAGTTGTTTGACCTGTCTGACATCCTCACAAAGCAACCAATAAAAAGATGCCACCTAAGCTGACTAACCTGATTAAATCAGAGTTATGACAAAATTGCTCCTTTGATGGTACAACTTATGAGGATAGCTGCAAATACCTTCAGAACAACATTTAATGAACTTTCCCTCATTAATACTAAACTTTCTACATGAAATTTCAAAGAGATATTACTGGATGAAAATAGAATAGTTTGAATGCTTTGTCCCCAATGAAATTTTTTTCAAATTACTCTATAAATACAGAAACATTTGAAGAGAATGCTTATGGGAAACTACTAAGCATACACTAGAACAACTCTTAAAAAACTCAAGCATTCTAGAGCACTTAAAATACCTTTAGTTTCACAAGTGTTCTTACTAAGTTAGAGTTATGTTTCTGTATTACTGAGATTTTAGTGTAGAAATCCAAAGCCTAGAGAGATAATCGAGCCCATATTTTGCACTTCATTGTAATGTCTATCTCAACCCAGGTGGAACCTGCTCAAAACCAAAACCCTCAAAAGTTAGGTTGAGAGTAGAGTAGAGAGTAAGCTGAATAAGTTATTCAATCTGAAATCTGGTGAGGACTAGGACTCGAGGTAATATCCTAGGGATCAAGTTCCAAGGTTGTGTTCTTAATCAGTGTCCATTGACACTCTAAACCAAGAAATTCCAGCTGAAGGAATTCTCTTGTTGAATCAAGAAAGTAGACGTAGAGGAGTTAACGCTGAACCACTATAAATTATGTGTGCCCTTTACTGCTTTATTTTCTTTGTGTGTATTGGTCTTTGTTCTTGCTAATACATGTTTTGAAAGGGTTCTTCGCTTCCACATTAAAGTTAAGTTTGATAGTTATCCAATTGATAGGCTAGCAAGCCTTTAGTAGGTGTATTATCAAACTCAGGCTACTCTGTTTAATTAACATGGTGCCTTCAAATAACCTATCAGTGCACTAAAGACCCGTCTGTTGTGTTTGAGAAAGGTTTAAAATAATTTTCAGGCACATGTGTATTCCCCACCCATACACATGTTTACTCCTTTTTGGACCATCACCACCATCCAATCACAGAATAGTTGGAATCCAGGATTTCAAATTACTCTAGATCAGGTTGTGTGATAAAATTGGTAAGATTGTTTGTAAGAGAACTAGAACTCGTTAAATTCTAGGGGTTAGATTCCTAAGAGAGGAAATATGAACTGTAGTACACCTTAGCACATTAAAAATAAGAATTTTATTTCTTGAAGAAATTCTCCTGTTAAATTAGAATTGTGGATGTAGGAGCTTGAGTTATCTGAACCACGTTAAAAATTCTTGTGTGTTGTACTTGTTTTTTGCATTGTTTATCTTATCATATCATTTGAACACTAAGCATTATTTTCTCAGTTTAACCTAATCAATCATGACCTTAACTTGTGCACTTACCTCTTAATCAAAGTTTTAAAAGTAAAGGCAAGAACTTTTAGAAAATCTTAAAACAATTAGAACTTAGAGCTCGCACTTCCCTACTCAGGCTTGTTAAGATAGCTATTCAACATGTAAGTTTTAGAGTTATCAGTAGATAGATTATATCAACTGAGCCCCACCGAGCACTCAGGCCCACAACTTATCTGAATTCTTATATGATATCTTGCATGATTTTAGTAAGGATTACCCTCAGTTATAGCTGATTGTGGTGCCTCCAAGAATCTTGTGAAAAGATTTGACATTAGTGTATTCCAACCATACACTAATCTGACTCGTTTGGGACCAACACACACAGCCACCGACCAAGCAAAATCAAGAAGCACCACCACTACTGCCTTTCACCATGTCCAACAAAGAAGACTCGAAGTCTCCACCGCCGTAAAGCTCCACCATCATAAATTGATGTTGCACCACCACTAAAACTTTAAATCCATTGCCTGAATCTATGGAAGCAGCGCCCACCACCAAAGCTTTGGCCTCTATCACACACTCTCCTCTTGTTGCTTTCCAAAATTTATCGCCCACCAAAAACCTCCACCCAAAAGACTACCCCCACCTCTCAAATATTTGGCCAAGCTTGTGCCCTAATTTGTGAGAAGACGGTGCTGTTGTGCTTCACCCGTGAAGCTACTTTCCTTGTTCGCAAGCTAAAACTACCGAAGGATGACATAGATCATATTTAATATCGGTAGATCTTGATCTATGTCGGTGGACTATTCAAAGTTGTGGTTGCACTCCTGATGGTGGTGCATTAAGAGAGAGAGATGAGAGCAAATGAAAGGGAGACTGGCTCGATAGACAGAGAGAGAGAGAGAGAGAGGTGAGAGCAGATGAGGATAAAGAGAGAAGTGAGATATGTGTGAGTGTTTAATTCAAATTAAAGGTGATGTTTGATGTAATGCATCTGCCATCTCACATTTTAATTGATGATTAAAGCATAATTTAATGTTAATTAGTAGTAGATCCCTTTTAAAAATAAGTTGAATTTCATGTACTCAAATTGGTGTATTTTCACTTGCTTGTAAATCAAAAGTTAACTTGTATTATTATGAGTTTTGTCTATACCTCATGTACTCCCAAGTAATAATCCCATAAAAATATTCCTCTTTTATTTTAACTAGTTGTTTGGCACGTGCTTAGCAAGTGGTCCATCATTGTGCAAATTTAATGTATGTGCTTATTGAGAAATTATGTGTCAATTGTATTTAATTTTGTTTAATTAAATTGTGTAATACAAAATTAATGAATGCATGTGAAAGTATGATTAGGTAAATAAGTTATAAGAGAAACATCGAGGGTGGTTATAAACTCTATTAAGAATTTATGAAAGAAACAATGTAATGAAGAATTCTACAACAGGAGGCTCTAATTACACAAATCAAATTTCATTCCATCTGAAATGGAGTACACTGTACATATTCACTTTTCTTTCACAAAGTAATGTAATAAAGGAAAAAAAGTGATCAAATTTAACCAATATATATCATCAAAAAGGTTTGGAAGGATGTGTATGACAATGACAAGTGTTCCTTGCAAACCAACTCTTACTATCTCACCAAAAGACCCTAAATAAGCGAAAAACTTTAGCAAGTACAATTAAAAAGAATTTTTATATTGCTTGTATTGTTGAATAGAGTATTAATCTTATGAAAATTTGCAACACGAGTTTTACATTACAATAATATTATATGCTTGCTGCTTAAGAGTAATACTCTGGACATGAAAACTGAGCTTCCCTATCAGACCGAGCTTGAAAATCCAGCTCAATATGCTCAATCTCCCAATCACACTTATTAGATAGAAGGTTGCAACTGACCTTGGTTCAAAATGGCTTCCATTCCACTCCTGCAATATCAGCTCAAACAAAAATTAAACCAAGAAAAGTATATCATATGTTTAGAAAAATATTTCAAAGAGACAATAATATATGTAATTATTTATTCAACTAACTGAGCCAGTTCATCAATCTTATAACACATTCCAAGGATTGCAAAATATGAGAATTTTATTTTATACCATTTCTTATAAATTACTTTCTGTGTAGAACTTTCTAAAATAATTAAAAATTACTTTCTTTAGTCGACCTATTTTAAGAAAAATAACAAATAGATGTCTGGTGATATAGATATTACCTGATGATTTCAATGTTCCTCTCCTAAACTATTTTTAATTCTTACGTTCATGAAAGATTAAAACGTATTGCTATATTTAGAAAGGTTAATCATCCAGGCAAATTAACCTTCAATTTGCAAACGATAAGATGATTGATTACATGTCAATCTTGGCTAATATATTTTCGGAGGACATGATCACAACTGGAATTTCTCAAAAAATCGATGAATCCTATTCAGACACATAACAAATTAGGATAGTTAATTAAATAATAACTTAATTCATCTTATTTTTCTTCAATTATGTGAAATTGCAGAGTGAAAATTAACCTTGATCTTTTTTAGCAATTCATAGTTGTTTGCCAAAATCGTGATGATTTCCACGCAAGTGAACGTGGTCGTTGTTGTCGCAGCAAGTTAACCAAGTTAAAAATCGAACACAGGGAAATGATGCGATATCAAGCAAGCATTGAATGTCTACAAAAGGCTAATAGCTAGGAAAGCAAGAAAACCATCAAGGATTCTATCTACTATGGCAAAGCAAAGTAAATCCTAACTATCACCTCAAAGAAGTGAGCAAGTGTGAAGTGTACATGGAAGTAATCCTACTATGGTTCCTTTAGAATCCTATCCATTCTAGCATGCAAAAGATCTCTTGATGTATTAATCAAGCTAACTTGTGTCTAGATCTCTCTACAACACAAGGTAAGGCTCTATTAGGTGTCTAGATCTCTCTACAACTCCTAACACTGCAATTCTCATTGGTCATACTAGCAATATATCAAACACTTGGTATGCATAAGGTTCTTATAGCTCAATTCTCATTTCAAAGCTAACCATATAAGCCATACATTCCAATTAAACATCCCAAGCATTCATACAAGTCATTAATAAGAGAACTAACACATCAAGATCACTAATTCATGCATAGGATTAACAAGAGACTAAATTTACCATAGTATTCATACAACCGTGCAACAAAAGATTAGCCCATGGCTAATTGGAAATGAAAATCAATAATTAACATTCTAAACAACATGATTAAGAACTAAGACAAGAGAATTAAAGGAATTCTTACCATAAGTGGAGAAATGGAAATACAAGCATCAAACCTTGAAAAGCTATCTCTAAATCCGGAATGCAAAATACAAAACTGAACCGTAGAAACATAGCTTGAATCGAGAGAAGAACGTAGGAACAAAGAGATCGAAATTCTGACGGACGGATCAAAAGTTATGGAAGAAAGAAAATTGAATCTAACTAAGAACCCACTAAGTAACTACCTAATTCTCTCTCTAAACTAATCTAAGAACTAACTAATGAAGAAGATGCCTTTGAGAATCTGATCCTTGAGTATTTATAGTGCCCACAATGCTTGGTCCAATATGCCCTCAATTAAACGCGCGAAAATACGAAAATAGCCCTGAAATTTCAGACTTTTTGCACTTCTGTCGCCCAAGAACTGAAGGACTGTCGACAGCTTGACATTTTGTCGTGCAAGACTTGGATGTCTGCCGTCCAAGCTGGTTGGCAGATTGGTCGCGCGGAGCCTGTCTTTCCAGGGGATCCGGTCGCGCGCTGGCTACCGTCTGATGAAGGGGGTCCTGTCGAGCGAGGTACTTAGTGTCGGTCGATGCACGACTTCCTCGTTTTTGTCATATCTTGAGTTCTAGGACTCCGATTGACTCGATTCTTTTTGCGTTGCGACCCTCTCTTCAAGATCTTCAACATGGAACATCAATTGCACCAATTGGCTAAACTCCAGAATTTTGGACTTTTCTCAAACTTGCTCGTTTCTTCCTTGTTTTGCTCGTTTTCACCTACAATCACAACTTTCTAGCCAAAAAGGGTTAAATGCACAATTTATACCATATTAGGTTCAAATATGAACATAAGTACATCAAAACCATATAGAAATAGATGCAAAAAGATGCAATTATGACCCTAATCAATAGACTGTCATTCCAGACAAGCATTAATATGTAATTATCAAATCCACCTTTAAACTCAGAAGAAAAATTAAATATCTATCCACACGCTAAACAACACAGGAAAATTCTCAACTCAAATATGAAAAACAAAAATTGATTTTTAAATATTTCTGCATTCACATCAAAAGCAACAGAGCTTTGCTCATCATCCAATCCTAAAAACTGCAGAGCCCTCCACCCACTATCCACCGAACCACCGCTATCACTGCAAAACACCCAAATTATCAATATTGTTTCACGAAAAACATAAGAAATGCGTACTTTAATTTAGAAAAAATCCTCTAAAAGATTAAGAATGCAATTTTTACCTTTGCACATAATAAAAGACACTTAAACGCTTAAAACACACACAAAAGACCAACATTCACAATCTTATTTACTTGAATGTTGCAATGCACAACTAATTATATGGCTCTATAACATGGTGCCAACAATAAAATGAACAAACTGCTGGTAATGAGGTCCAAATTGCCATGTCAAAGATAAATGAAACACTCACGGACAAAATTAGTGTTATATGTTCGGAGCACAAGAATATAAATTTTTGGTTCACATCTTACCTTTTGAGGAGTAATAAGCCCTTTCTGACCAGCATCAACATTCATATTGTACCCTACTTGAAAGCAAAATAGTGTTGTAAATGAGCTTAACATGGCCAGATATCTCCAACATTGCCATATAGACCTACTTTTGCTCAACAATGAAGCAATTTTCATGCCACATTAAAAAATTTGCAAATGACAACCCGAATAGTGCTCACCCATATTTGACACTGCAACATGGCTCCATAATTTCAAACTTTGCAGCGATATTTGCAACAAAGCCTTTTACAACACTATTTAAGTAAACCATTGGTGTCTTTCCAATGAGCTACAACAGAGAAACAAATACTGAGAGCACTGAACAATCAAATATATGGATTACTTCTAACTGCTGAAATAAAACCTTAGAAAATAGTATATACATATATTCTAAAATCATGCATGCGTATCCTAAATAAATAATAATAATAAAATTAAATAAAAAAAGTTGTTGCATCGAACTTGAGGCTTGTATTCCATATTCATCAACTATGAACTTCATAACATTTCAGGAACATCTCATTCAAGACAATAATTTCACTCTTTTTTACTACATGTATCAGATAGTGTAATTTTGTTGTTTATTATATTTCATTTATTCCGAACATATATGCTAATGACTCATGATAATTTTTTTCCAGACGTGGATGGTGGAATTTATGTGAGGTTCAACTTTAAGGTCTGTATTTAGAAAAACTTTATGCATTGCTCGAACAAGTAACTTCAGATATCCTGTTCTAAACCCATTTTCAACTTTCCAGGCTTTTAGTATCATTTCTTTTAGTAAAGCAATCAACATTTCTTCTTCCCTAATGGACCATATAGGCCTTCTTATTTCAACAGTTTTAGTTACCTGAAAGAGAGAGTTTACTAATGCACATTTGGTGGTTATAATATTGAGAACCTGTGATTCCTTCAATCTTCAATGAACTCTTGTCCTTCATCTCTTTACCCTTTAAAGTAATGTGTTTATCGGATCGTTTTTAATCTTCTTCGATAGGCCATTGTGTTAATTGTTTTCCGATTTCATCTAGCACAACACTTCTTGGTAGTGATAGCAATGATATATACATTGGTCAACTCAACTTCAGTATAATTTTCAGACAAACTGCAAGTTATGAGAAATGCATGTCAGATGGCTTACCTGTAAACCAGACCACCCCCTTTCAACATAGTTAGCTTCACTATCAGCCTCAAGAATCCCAGTCCACAACACCCTTCCCTGTTTTCGTTCATCGTAGAACGACTTAGACTCATAAAATATGCCATAATCGTACCTCAACTGCACACGACTAAGCTCATTCAAGATTCTAGCACAAGAACATGACATACAAGCAGACAATATAAAGACAAATTTATTAATTAAAAAATAAAAGAAATTGAAAACGATACTCAGTGTTTCTTTGTTTTTTTCTCTATTGAGGACATAATAAGCAACCCTAATTTTGAATTTTTTTCCCCTTTTTGTCAAGACTCAAGCTTTTATCTAATTGATTAAAATCATTATTCAAACTCCATAAAAAATTTTCTAACAAAAATTCAAGTTATCTAACTCTATTCAGATATCCCAAATTAGTTGAGGATTCAAGGTTGAAAGTTTAATCCCTTATCCAACAATTAACAGTAATTATGAAAAAAATGATGATAATCATTGACATATACAATTTAAATTAACAGTAGAAAAGCACATGTACAGTAGTTTGCTTTATCCAGGAAATAATATTATAGTTTGGTTCCAAATTCTCGTCAAATGTCGGATTAGTCAAGCCATTGTGATGGGCAACCTAGGCATTAAGGGTTGCTACATGTAAATTTATTTAATATAAGACTCATTAGGTGATTTCCTTTGTAAATTGTGAATCGAAAATGTTTTTCAAAAGGGCGAGGCTAGGAGTAGGCTGAAGTCAATACTTAAAATCTTAAATAGTTCTAGAAGAATGTGGGTTTAATCTATATACTACTATACATGATATTGCCTACTATATTGAAGAAAGAAGATATGAACGCAGACATACTGCACAGGAACTGTAACATCATCAGAACTAATAGGTAGACCTACATGGTGCGAAATTCAAAAATCACTCGATAGTTTTGTGATTATTCTAAATCCACATAAATCACAATCAGATAAACCAGTATTCAACTCTTTCCATCTATAACTAATTAAAAAGTTGTAGCCTAGCATTATCTCATATAATAAAGCTTTGTTCAGGTTTAGAACAAAACATAAGCTTGAATTCAAAAAAATTCACCAAATCATTATGCATAAGAAACTGATATCAGAAAAAAGATTACCATTTGGATCTTCAAGTTCATAAGCGAAGAATCGTCATTTTCACCAACAGATATGACAATAAACATAAACAAAAGGGAATTATTTTCAGGAAAATCTCAATAGCCCAAAAAAGCCTAGAAACAATATACCTCTATACAAATGGCAGAGACAAAAAGAAAATTTGATTAACGGTCAACGTATATAAATCAAAAGATAAATGATGAAACAACACACCCTTTCCTTCCCATTTACATATATACACATAGTTATATATAAAACAATAAATGGAGACTTCAAGATCATATCTATTGATATCTCTTTTTTTTTTCTTTTATATAATTATCAAGTGCAAAGTTCCAGCCAAGCTACAAGCAAGACACCACCACAAAGATGAAAAATCATAAATTGAAAGATGCATCAAATGGACAGCAAAATTATTCACATGCAATCACACAACAAATAAAACATATATCAGCAGAAATATATCGAAACACTGCAAAAGGTACAAATTTGGAGAGAATTTCGAGTACCAACTTCATCAATCCAAAATTAGACTAAAAAAAGAAAGACCAAAATGATCTTAAAAACATTAGAAATCACTGCTATAATTTTAATAAGAATTAATCTTCAACAAATATAAAATTCAGTTTATCAGAATTTAGCAAACAATAAAAAAAGATTCAAAGCTCAGCTGCCAGAGCGAGCTCTAATTTGTTCAATGCAAGAGCGAGTGGAATTCCAGTAGACTCTAAATTTTTGGCTCCTCCAAAGAAACAAAATACAAGCAAACGATCCACATTCGCGACCGAAAGATCAAAACCTGACTGTTCCGCTCAAACTCATTATCAATCCTCTCTCTCTTTCTTACCCAATCAATCAACCCTACCAGAATATGTCTCCTACAAGCATTTGCATCTTTATGTTCTTCAATAAATCATTCGCCTCGCACAACAGTTCCAAATCATCATAATCTTCTACTTCCAAATCTAAATTCATGACTATGCGTTGGAGCGAGCGAGCACCGTCGTTGTAAAGGAAACATTGGGGTGGATGTTCATGGTCGACATGAACGACGGTAGTTTGAGACAGAGGACTGAAATTTAACTAATGATCAGTGATTGCTGCATCAGGAAAACAGAAAAGAGGGGTTAGCGAGGGGTCGTTGATAAGAAGTAACCGGTTGCAAAGAGTGGGTGTTGAAAGGTTAAAATGAGTTTATAGAAAGGATTAAAATTGTGCAAATAACAGATAAGGGCAAAATCATCCAAAAATGTTTCTCACATGCTAGACATTTTTTAATTTAGTATAGACAAAGCTCAAGTCCAATAATCTCCATCTTGGTAAATTAAAACAAACTTTATTATCTTCACTGACAATCATGATCCTCAAATAAAATCTTCATCCTCAAACCCCAGAACACTTGCTCCACCATATGAATAGAACACTTAAAAAACTATTCTAAGAATTTTATTCGACACATGTTGAAAAAAACCTGTAAAAAATTATGATGCAATTTCTAGATCTTTTGCATCCTAGAAGTTGTTAGAATGTGATTCTATACATTTTATAGGCTTTCATTGAGTATATTTTAGCACACTTTGGTCATGAAGTCATTCGTTTTGGCCTATAATTTGTATTGTTGGTCCCAAAACGAGTATAATCAGTGTATGGGAGGGAATAAACTGATATCAGATTTTTATGAATGCTCAGAAAAATGCTCTAACACACTCAGTCAGGAAGATCCTGAAGATACTTAACAAAACTGATAGTCTGCAGGGGCAGCAGGGACAAGTGAGTATGGAGTCAGAAAGGCTGAGTATGAGTAATGTGGTCAGAAGCTCAGTAGAGATAACAAACCTACTGACTGCTCTGAAGCAAGTTAGTTGGACTACTATCTCAGTAAGCTAGAGTACGTGCGGAATGTGAGCCCTTAGTTTCTACTCGTTTTAGTTTCTGAAAACGTTTTCTCTGAGTTTGCTTAGTAAATGGTGGTTAAGGTTGGTGCACAGTTTTACTGATCTGGATGAGGAATCACTCCTGATAGTTTTCTAGACAATGCAGTATGCTCAGTTTAATATGAACCTGAACAAGAATGTAAATCAGCACACAAGGGTCTTTTTAACGTGGTTCGGAGATAACCAACTCCTACGTCCACGACCTGATTTAACAGGAAGCTATCCTCAAAACCCTGAGGATAGGTACTTGGTTTTTACTTGCCAAGGGACACGAATAGACAACTTCCTCTCTTAGGAACTGACCCCTGGGCGTTTTACAAGTCCCAGTCCTTCTAACCAACCAATCTCACACCCTGAGTGGTTTGGTATTCTTGGTTTCCAACTGAGGATAGCCCTAGCAATACAAAGCAATGCTAAAGATTAGAGCTATCAGACTAAGCAAATACTGAGTGAATCCTACTACAACACTAGGGAAATTTAACTGCAGAGTGTTGTTCAAAGTATGCTTTGAGTGCTTGGATTCCTGAGAGCTTTAGCTTGAAATTTCCCGTTAGCCTTGAATGGGTGCAAGGCTCTCTGTATTTATAGGTAAGATTTGAAAAAGATCTGTTGGAGGAGATCTTTACAAATCTTTCCTATTTAGGGTGGTTGCAGGTTAGATGTACTGTTGACCTAATTACCATGCTTAATCTGGCAATCTTTGTCCTGCCTCCTGCAACTCTGACACGCATTAAATGCCTCACTAACTGCTGCGCAGACTCCGTACATGCGTGTCGAAAGATCATTGGCTCTCCGTACAAACGGCTAGTTGACCACCTGACACTTATCCTTTCTCTTACATTCAATACTCTGAGTCTCTGGTTAATAACTCAGCCTGAATGTTTGTCTTTATCGGAGTCTTACTGACATTCTCTTTGTCTCTTTGTCCCATAGCATAAATAACCTTTTTGCTTTGGACTTACATGGATCAGGTAAACTAAACAAAGGCCTAAGTCAGGTCTTACGAGCATTCTGCTCGGCCTGATAGATTATTCAGCCCAGTATGTGTAACCCTTTTTGCTTTGGACTTACATGAGTCAGATAAACTGACCCAAGGCCTAAGTCAGGTCTTACGAGCATTCAGCTCGGCCTAATAGGTTACACTTACTCTTCACTGACTAAGTTCTATCCTGAGCATGCTTAGTGTACTCAGTAGAAACATCAGTCAATGGAACTCCGGATTGTCTTCAGGATGGATCTTCAAGCTTCGGTCTTCAGCTTCAGTTTAGGCAGTCTTCAGCAAGACTGACTCTGACCTTCTTCAGGAAGAATTGCACTTCAGACTTCAAATAATTGGGCCGACTCCAATATTCTTCAGTCTTCAACTCGTTCCCCCTGAACTGAATCCCTAACCTGACGATCCTGAACTAGACAATCCTGAACAACTGTACTTAGGCAAATTCATCAGGGGTTTTGGGATCTAATCAAAATACTCAGATTGTCCCAACAATTTCCCCCTTTTTTATGATGCCAAAACCCTTAAGCAAATTCCTATTCATCTAAACAATCAACTGACTTAGTCAGTGAAACAAGCTCAGAACCTTCTGACAGACTAGGCACATAGTCTATAAGATGGAAACAAGGAATGGGTTAGTACAGTTTTTTTTATAGATCAAGAGTCAACAAGAAGTTGTACTCAGGAACAATAAATAACTTCATTGATATTCAAAAAGGGTACATAATCCTGAAGCTATTACAATACAGTTCCTGACCAACTAACTCCTGATCTATTCACTCTTCTTCTCCTTCCCAGCGGCTGGTCGAAATTCCGTACATGTCGAGCACCCCTCTCAGGCAAAGATCCAGTTTGATTGGATCAGTTGCAACATTCGAAACTTGGGCAACTCTGACAACCTCGGCCTGAATGGCTGCCCTGTCCAGCTGATTTGTGTTCCAGATGAGGGGAGGGGAGTACCTGACCAATTCAGGAGGAGTGATCTCTACGCCTCGTGCGTCAGCATGTCTGATGATATTGATCCAGAGATTTGGATACTCCTCCGACATCCAGTAGTGGAAGGTGTCCGCCTTATCTTCATTCAGATCACCCTAGACTTCCACTACGTCGAACAGGTAACTCCACCTATTCCGGACTGGAATCCAATGTTCCATCATTTCCACCGGAATGATCTCCTCAACCAGCATGGACTTCGGGGTCCCTGACCCTGAACAGCCTTCAGCTTCCGCTGAGTCTTCTTCTACAGAGCCTGAGCAGACTTGTATTTTTTCAACTGAGCGTATAAATACTCATTGGACTCCTTTAGCCTCTGAATCTGACCGAGGCACGTGATAATTTCTAACTTCGCCATCCTCTCCTTCTCGGTCATCTCAGGAACCCTCTTCTGAGTCGAACCAGGATACTGAGCTTCCTCCGATTCTTCCCAGATGGTAGCCAAAGGATCCTCTGAAGTCTGCTTCAGCTTTTTCTGAGAGGGCTGACTCTGACTCACCTTAGCCGCAGATACGGACCTCGTCCGTTTCTTCTCCTCTTCCTTGCTATTCCTTCCCCCTTTTTGGCATCATCAGCATTCATTTTCTTGATGACCTCCTCAAGGGCTTGGGCAAGCAATTCTAATCCGTGAGACATATCATGTTGAGTCTCTTCATAATCTTGGATACGGCCAGTCAAAAAATTGACCTCAGTACCGTATATCTTCAGTTGGTCCTTGGCCTCAGTGGAAACGGCCTTGGTGATGTCAGTCTTCATTGGGGCATAGGTTTCAGCAACAGTTGATTAAATCTTGGCGGTCAGTTCAGCTAACAACTCCGCCTTGATTTCTCCCTTCATTTGAGCAAATTTTTCTTCCACCTTTTGACTCAGCAAAGTATTGAACTTTGCATCCTGCTTAGATAGGGCATCAGCTGTCATTTTGTTGCAGGCTTTAAGTGTCTCTGATGTTTGCGCTGCAATTGCTGTGACCTCAGTGCCAACAAAGACTCCAAGATTGGCCATCGCCTCCGCCCATTCTGCATCCAAGCGAACCTAATCCTGATTCAGCAATGTCATCCTTTTGCTGATGAGGTCAGTAGAGTCACTGAACCTCTTTATTTTTCCCTCAACAACGATCACCCGCCTGTGAAGATTGGCAAGTGCTCGTGAAGAGTTTTGCACATATAAGGATTACTGAGTGATCCAACCGTCGTTCGCTCGGACCAGACCTGATGGACCCTCTCCAGAAGCCTTAGCAGTCCCAGGTCCAGGGAGTGCTTCAACGGCCGGTGCACTGACCCCTGTAGTGCCACCTTGCTGACCATCCTCAGCAATCATTATCACTTCCTTCCCTGTCTCTCCTTCCTCCATCTGAACTTCTGGAACTTTCACCAGTTCCATCCCAACACCTTCAGCCTTCTCCGGCTCAGCAACAACAGCCTTAGGATAAATTTTCCTGACAGTCGCAACACAATCATCTATCCTAAGAAGCGGAGTGATAGATCTGACCTGAAAAGCGTCAAACAGTGCAGCCTCCTCTTCAGCAAGTCGTTCCCATCCCTTTTTCTCCACGACAGTGGCAAATTCCAGATAGGTTGCCCTTCTGGTCATCGCATACGTTGGGAGCTGAACTGCTTCCTCTTACTGAGCTTCGGTCAGATCCGAGAGATGCTGTGAGACAACCTTTTAAGCCTGATACAGGGTCAGAACTTCAAACGGAGTCAGGATGCCTTCAGCTGGAGCTGGGAATCTCCAAGGCATTTCAATCATCAGTGGTGTCTCTTCAGCAATAGACGGTTCAAGCTGATGCTCAGACTCCACCTGAGTCCTCTCAACCTCCATAGGTTCTCCCTTGTCGGGTTCCCCCTGAATCTCTACTTCCTTCTCTTTCTCTTCCTTTCCCTTCTTCTCAGAAGCTGCCGGAGTTATCTCCAACCCGGCCACCATATCAGGAACTGCGATCAGGGTAGACTGAATCTGCTCATCCGCTTTGTCACTTTCCAGAACAAGATCTGGTTCCTGAATTGGTGCACCAATGGCTGGTTCCTGAGTAATCTCCTGATTCACCTCTTGAGCAGGCACCTGATCTCCCATTGGAACAACCTCTTGTTCCATCACCTGTTCAGCTGTCGGTTCAGCTACCTGACCACCCTCAGTATCTGAACCCTAATCAGTTTGCTCCTTACCCGTCGGATCCTCCACTACTACCTCATCTACCAACATCTCATCCTCAGTAGGCTTCTTTGTCAGTCTGTCCTTAGACCGTGATACTGACTTGGCCTGAGAGGTGTTCGTCAGTTTTACAATAATGCTCTTGATAGAGGTGGTGGCTTTCTCCGTCACCGACTTCTCCGAGGGTTTCTTCTTTTGACCCTGTATCTTCACTGCTTTGCCCTTCCCAGTTGACAAGCTTTTGTAGAGGGTTTTCTTGCCAGTTAGGTCAGTGAAGTTCTCTTTGTCTAAATCCTCAAGTGCAAGAGTTTGGAGCATCAGAGAAATGTGAGTACCATAGTGGACTGGTTTGGAGAATGTGCAAGTTCCATCAGCTCCTTCAATCACCTTGTTGCTCTCAGTAAAAAAGTTTGTCTTCCACAACAGCTTTCATCAGGCACAACTTCGTCCTAGACACTTGCTCTTTACCTCCAGCAGTTGCAATGATTGATTGACTAACCAAGTCTAGCAAGTGCCTTGCAACTGGTGTCAAAACTGACTTGTTGAGTCTAGCCTTGATCAAAGGCTTCCCATCACCAAAAGAGTTCAGAATCTGCTGCTCTTTCCCAATACCATAAGTATGGGGAAGATCTAACTGCTTCTCCTCCTCAGAATGAGGCAGATTGAAGGTTTCCCTGACCAGCTTACGGACATTGATTTTTATCAAAGTCCTTTTCACTCCTGTGTCTCCATCCACTTCAGCAGAGTGTTGAGTGGGAATGGAGGACACTAACTCACCTTCTCCATTCTCCAGCAGCCTGATCAGAAACCCAGCAACTACAGACGGACATAACTTCTCCGGCATCTTTGAAACCCAGTCGAGAATACCAGCCTTCGTGACCCATTCTTGAATGGGCATGATGTCTGGGTGCCCAGATGAGAAATCAGCCATTGGCTCACAGTTGACTTGGCCCTTTAGTGCCTCCAGATTGGCAAGAAACATGGTGGTTTTGGAAGGCGCCATAGAAATCTGAAAGATTAGTTAGAGAGAGAAATATAGTATAGGATGCAAGAATCTCAGAATGTGGAAAGTTTCCTCAGGGTGAGATCGACACTTATTTATACTAAAAAGTTCAGTTATATTGGACGGTTCAGAATAAAAGACCTTTAATATTTAACGGTTGAGATTAAATCCTAAAGCTCCATGCTCGTGGATTGGGCAGTTTTGGATTTCAAAGGTCATAATTCAAAGACTTTATCGAAAATAGTTCCCATCTCCTTCGCATTTAATGCGAAACAGAGGATGTCCGTATTTAATTCAAATTATTGGATTAAATAATAACAAAAAATAAATGAATGGCTGAGATTGTACGACAAAAAGATATGATTTCACAACTCGGCAGACAGTATCAAAGATGATGTAAGTAAGATATGATGACTAAAATAATTCAGGAAACATACCAGTCAGTCAGATTTTGATATCTAACTGATACCACATTTGACCTAACAGGGTGACAAGCCCTGAACTCAGTGTCCTGAACTTTAGTCAGTTTATACTAACTATCTTTTTACTGACTATTCCCCCTTCAACCATTCACCTTCTCTCTACTGACCTTCCAAACTGATCCTTAGTTAGTTGCCCTCCATACCTTATGCATACTGAACTGAGATTCATACTGAATATCCTAAGCCTGGGTCAAGGAGTCCTAACTCTACTGACAACTTAACAAACTTGGTTTCAGGCAAAGCCTTAGTCAGGATGTCAGCTCTCTGCTTGTTAGTAGGGACCCTTTCCATCCTTATATCCTTCTTCTCAACATGATCTCAGATAATGTGATGCCTGATGTCTACATGCTTACATCTTATGTGTAAGACTGGGTTTTGGGATATGGCAATGGCACTATTATTGTCACAATAAATTGGGACTTCAGTGGCCTCTATTTGGTAGTCTCTCAGTTGTTGCTTCAACCAAAGGATCTGGGTGCAACAACTGCCTGCCGCCATATACTCAGCCTCAGTAGTAGACGTTGCAACACTGGTTTACTTCTTAAAAAACCAAGAGATCAGTTTACTCTCTAGAAACTGACATGTGCCTGTAGTTGATTTCCTATCAAGCCTACAGCATCAGAATAGCCAGTCAGTTCTAGGTTGTCATCAGAGGGATACCAAAGTCCTAAGTTGACTGTACCCTTCAGGTATTTTAGTATCTTTTTGGCACTCTCTAGATGACTTTTCTTCAGATCAGACTGATACCTTGCACAAGCTCCGACTGCATAGGTGATGTCAGGATGACTTGCAGTCAGGTACAATGAAGATCCAATCAGTGCCCTATATTCAGTCTGATTTACTGAGGCTCCTTCTTTGTCAGGATCCAGCTTCTCAATTGTGTTCGTGGGAATACGTGAGACTTTGCTGGTCTGAACTCCAAATTTCTGAATCAAGTCCCTCGCATACTTGGACTGATTTATGAAAATTCCAGAGTCAGATTGCCTGACTTGGAGACCCAGAAAGAAGTTCATCTCTCCCATCATTGACATCTCAAACTTCCCAGTCATCAGCTTGGAGAATTTCTCACAAAGCTTCAGATTAGGAGATCCAAATATTATGTCATCCACATAAATCTGAACCAAGAGAATGCCCTCCCCTTCGGATATCCTGAAGAGGGTCCTGCCCACTGTTCCTTTCACGAACCCGTGGTCTATCAGGAACTGGGAGAGTGTATCATACCAAGCCCTGGGGGCTTGCTTCAGGCCATAAAGAGCTTTCTTCAGGTGATATACTTTGTCACCGACTTCGAACCCTGGAGGTTGCTCAACATAAACCTCCCCATTCAGTACACCATTCAGAAAAGCACTCTTCACGTCCATCTGATACACTTTGAACTTCTTGAATGTTGCATATGCCAAAAATAACCTGATTGCCTCTAATCTTGCAACCGGAGCAAAGGTCTCATCATAGTCGATTCCTTCGGCCTGAGAGTAACCCTTTGCCACTAGTCTGGCCTTATTTCTGACGACAACATTCTTCTCATCCCTCTTATTCTTGAAGACCCACCTGGTGCCAATTACATGTTGACGCCTAGGTCTCTCAACTAACTCCCAAACCAGATCCCGCTCAAACTGATTGAGCTCATCCTGCATGGCTAGGATCCAGTTGGGGTCAGCAAGAGCTTCTTCTATGCTCTTAGGTTCCTGATCACTCAGGAAACAGCAGAATATAGAACTCTCACCAAAGGACAACCTCGTCCTGCCCCCTTATTGACATCACCAATGATGTCAGCTAATGAGTGATCATCTAGCCACCGCCTCCTGCTGACGGCTGCACTGGGAGCTGCTGACGTTCCCTCGCCTGAACCTGAAATGTTAGTTTCAACAATAATAGGCAACGAAGCGGAACGTGCAAGAACAGGGGATACTGAGTCATTTCCTGAGGGTTGACCAATATAAAGGACATTATTTCCCACTACAGTGTTGGACTCAGTGACTGTCTCAAGTGCAGAAGCATCATCACCGACAGTACGTACCACAGGTTGAGTCTGTGCCTCCGTCTGAGACTCAACATTCTCCGAGGCTGGGGCTTGCTGAGGGTTGGCCTGAGGTCCATCCTGATCATCATCATCCCATCCTGTGGGAGCATTTACCATTTTGATCTTGAACTCAGGATTCTTCAGGCTCAGTCTTGTCACCCTCTTGGTAACCCCCTCAGTGTCAGGACTCAGAACCTATTTTCTACGCACTGATGCAGTCTCATCAAACACAACATGAGGTGTTTCCTCCACACAAAGAGTCTGACAGTTATACACCCTGAAAGCTTTGCTGACTGAGGAGTATCCTAAGAATACTCCCTCATCAGATTTGCTATCAAAGGCTTTCAGCTGGTCTTTCCCATTGCTCAGGATGAAATACTTACACCCAAAAATATGGAAATAGGAGATGCAAGGCTTCCTTTTATTCCAAGTTTCATAAGGTGACTGAGCATGTTGTTTGTTCAGCATAGATCGGTTCTGAGTGTAGCAAACAGTGTTGATTGCTTCAGCCCAGTACTTCTTGGGCAGTCCTGACTCAGCCAAAATGGTCCGGGCAGCTTCCTTCAGGGTCCGGTTCCTTCTTTCAGCTACCCCATTCTGCTGAGGGGTCCTGGCTGTGGAAGTCTCATGAGCAATACCAAGGTCAGTACAAAAATCAGTTATAATTGAGTTAATAAACTCAGTTCCCCAATCTGATCTGATCCTGACGATGCTCTAACCCTGTTCAGTACTCAATTTTTTTAGTAACTCCGGAAGCTTGACCTGAGTCTCTTTCTTGTTCAGCAACAAAATCACCCATGTGTGCCTGGAATAATCATCAACAACAACACGGGTATATTTCCTACCATTCATGCTGACAGGAGTAATCGGACCAAAAAGATCCATGTGCAGGAGCTGAAGCACTCTGTCAGTTGAGAAGACATTTTTCTCCTTGAATGAAGCTTTAGTTTGCTTGTCTTCCTGACATGCTCCGCACACGTGGTCTTTGCTAAAAACTTCATTAGGTAGACCTAATCTTGATGTTTAAGTGACTCAGGCGTTTATGCCAAAGCCAACTGAGCTCAGATGAGCTCTTAGCGACCAAACAAGTTTCAGGAGAGCTGCTCTTAAAGTCAGCAAAATATACATTTCCTCTCCTGACACCTGTAATCAGAACCTGTAGTGTAGATTTGTCCTTCACAAGACATATGTTAGATGTAAACTCCACACTAATTGCTTAATCTGATCAGCAGTAAGCGCGGACCTCTCCACAGGCTCATCTCCGGCAGCCGGAACAGGGACATTACCAGTTACGGGCCAGGTGGTCTGAAGATTCCTCATAAATCTGATACGACCATGCTCAATCACCTGGGGCATCTTATCATGGATGGAGTAGAGATGTGCTAGAACCCTGAATTTCCAATAGTCATAATTATCAATAGAGAACTCAGGAAGACTGCCTTCAAGGTGCTTAGAACCGGATGCCATGATGTGCAGTTTTCAGAAACAGATCTGTTCAGTTGACCACCAAAAGTTTCTCCTCATAAATTGTTGGTAAACAAAGTCAGTGGTCTTTTGAACCACTGCTCTGATACCATTTGTTGGTCCCAAAATGAGTATAATCAGTGTATGGGGGAATACACTGATATCAGATTTTTCTGAATGCTCAGAAAAATTCTCTAACACACTCAGTCAGGAAGATCCTGAAGATACTCAAAAAAAACTGATAGTCCGCAGGGGCAGCAGGGACAAGTCAGTATGGAGTCAGAAAGGCTGAGTATGAGTAATGTGGTCAGAAGCTCAGTAGAGATAACAAACCTACTGACTACTCTAAAGCAAGTCAGTTGGACTACTATCTCAGTAAGCTAGAGTACGTGCAGAATGTGAGCCCTTAGTTTCTACTCGTTTTAGTTTCTGAAAACATTTTCTCTGAGTTTGCTTAGTGAATGGTGGTTAAGGCTGGTGCACAATCTTAAGGTCAGGATGATTGATTCAGCCTGAATATCAAAACAATGCAGTATGCTCAGTTTAATATGATGACAGTTATGATCCTGAGCAAGAATATAAATCAGCACACAATGGTCTTTTTAACGTGGTTCAGAGATAACCAACTCCTACGTCCACGACCTGATTTAACAGGAAGCTATCCTCAAAACCCTGAGGATAGGTACTTGGATTTTACGTGCCAAGGGACACGAATAGCCAACTTCCTCTCATAGGAACTAACCACTGGGTGTTTTACAAGTCTCAATCCTTCTAACCAACCAATCTCACACCCTGAGTGGTTTAGTATTCTTGGTTTCCAACTAAGGATAACCCTAGCAATACAAATCGATGCTAAAGATTAGAGCTATCAAAACTAAGCAAATACAGAGTGAATCCTACTACAACACTAAGGAAATTTAATTGCAGAGTGTTGTTCAAAGTATGCTTTGAGTGCTTGGATTCGTGAGAGCTTTCGCTTGGAAATTTCCCGTTAGCCTTGAATGTGTGCAAGGCTCTCTGTATTTATAGGAGAGATTTGAAATCGATTCGTTGGAGGAGATCCACCCAAATCTTCCTATTTTAGGATGGTTGCAGGCTAGATGTACTTGTTGACCTTTTTCCCATGCTTAATCAGGAAATTCTATCCGCCACCTGCAACTCTAAGAAGCATTAAATGCCGCATTAACTGCTGCGCAGACTCCATACATGCGTGTCGAAAGGCGATTGGCTCTCCGTACAAATGGTTAGTTGATCGTCTGACACTTGTCCTTCCTCAAACATCATACTAGCTCCGAGTCTCTTGTCTTTTATTCAGCATGAATTTTTGTCTTTACTGGAGCACACTGACATTCTCTTTGTCTCTCAGGTGTTAACATAAATGTCAATTGTCCCATAACAAAAATAACCTTTTTGCTTTGGACTTACATGAGTCAGATAAACTGACTCAAGGCCTAAGTCAGGTCTTATGAGCATTCAGCTCAGCCTGATAGGTTATTCAGCCCAGTGTGTGAAACCTTTTTGCTTTGGACTTACAAGAGTCAAATAAACTGACTCAAGGCCTAAGTTAGGTCTTATGAGCATTCAGCTCAGCCTGATAGGTTACACTTACTCTTCACTGACTAAGTTCTGTCCTGAGCATGCTTAGTGTACTCAGTAGAACCATCAGCCAATGGTACTCCGGATTGTCTTCAGGATAGATCTTCAAGCTTCGGTCTTCAGCTTTAGTTCAGGCATTCTTCAGCAAGACTGACTCTGAACTTCTTCAGGGTGAGATGCACTTCAGACTTCAGTAAATTGGGTGGACTCCAATATTCTTCAGTCTTCAACGCGTTCTCCCTGAACTGAATCCCTAACCTGACTATCCTGAACTAGACAATCCTGACTAACTGTACTTTGGCAAATTATCAGGGGTTTTGGGATCTAATCAAAACACTCAGATTGTCCCAACATGTATTATTGGAAGATGTTTTCAATTATTTGTTTTGTGGGAATTTAAGCAGGACTTAAATGTTAATGTGAGCTACAAACAAATGGTAAAAGTCAATTCCAATGGTGAAAGTAGTGTACCTTGTGAAAGAGCTTGAAAAGAGAATTGCAACGAAAAGAGATCAAGTCCATCGGAGTTCTAGAACTCAAGATATGGAAAAAATGCCTTAAAGGCGCTAATAGCTTGAACACATTGTACACACGCGCGACAAGAGGTGCAACCTGGCACGCGGCCGCGCGTCTTCGCTTGGGAAGTTACGATTCTTTTTCATGTTGGCCCCAATCTTCCTTTAAAAGGGTCTATATATATATGTATGGGAGTGCTAAACGAATTTAGGGGAGAAATCCAGATTTTGAAAGTTTCATTCATATATTGAGAGCATAATTCATATTTTGAGAAAAAGAACACCATCCCGAGTCCTTTGATTCGAGAGAAGCCAAGGAAATCACCACCACACGATCAAAGCAAGAGAAGACTTAGAGTACGATGGATACTAAAGTGATCGACAGATTCTTATAGCTCCTAAGTTCTTTTTATTTATCTTGTTTTTATCATTTTCATAGTTGAACAATATTTTTATTCAATTTGTCTATGAATTGTTTAGAAATCATGTCCAGCTAGACTCTTTATTCACGAAAATGGGAGTAAGTTGATTTGCATAATTTGTAGGATGATAATATTTAGTTAATTTATCTATTTTGCAATTCCTACTCAATTATTGATTTTGTCTTGAATGCTTTACAATTGGCCATTGACTTTGCATATGTGAGAGAGGAGACTTCCCAATTGATCTTGAACAATTGAGAGATTAAACGTATAAATTTGAGTTGATTTTTTTCAAGTTCCTAATCATGCTTGTGTCTAACTCGTGTCTTACACACATGTCTAAATCAAACTCTCACTTAATTAAGAGATTACGAAAATAAACTGTCATGCACGTGACAAAAATGTATAACTAACTCAACATAATAAGAGACACCACTATGTGATAGACTAGTCATGCATGTAAACCTTCATTTCATAATATTGACATAACATTCTAGCAATTTGTAAACAGAATTGACGATTTAACTAAGTAGTTCAAGCATACGATTTTGGAGATTATCTTCAAAAGATTACATAAGGAAATACTTAATAAACTCCTTACAGAGGACTTAAAACATTACAATATTATTTAGACAGGGTCGGTCCAGCCAGTCACGCGTCCTCCTCACCACAAACGTTTCCTGAAATAGTTAAAGTAGCATCATGCGTCTTCTCCTTGAAGAGAAACCCAGTGGGATAACATATAATGTAGAATACATTAAAGGGACTAATAGAATGTTAATTGAGTACATGCTAGGCCCATAGGCCCGACTAAGTTCGCACTGATATAGTTCGTAGACATGTCTTCATTCACACAGAACATAGCCCGTCGACTAGCCATAATTCACATAGAGTATAGTCCATTGACTTGCATAATTCACACAGAGCATAATTCGAAGATCTGTCTGCTCGTACACACACAAATGATTCTATTTAATGCATAGTAAATTAGAGGTTACCCACTTTTCGTCTGATAATGTGACATAGCTTCCCGAGAGTCCAGCTGTCGCGCACTGCACTCGACATATTGATTTGTTTTTTAGTTTTTTAATCGTTAAATCATATAATTTTTAAATATAACTCTTTCAGTACTTTTAATATCTAACTATACATATGATTTGTGTGATAATTGCTCAAATTTCTTGTGTTTTATTTGATTAATTCTAATGGAATTTTATGCATTTTAATATTTAAATTAATTATTTGCGCTTAGTGACCAAGAAAGATATTTATTGTTATTTTTTTTTAGATATATTGAAGAGTTATAGAGCAAAAGCTGCAAGATATCAAATTGGGCCTAAGGGAGTAGGAATATTTGTTTTCTTGCCCAATTCAGAAAAAATGGAGACCCACTATACGTGGGAAGAAGCCAAACAACTTAAGCCTTTGAATACTTAAATTATTAATTCAAGTTGGATAAGAAAGTGGTGGCAGCTTCGTTACAATTGTTGACTGAGGAAAAGGCGGTTGTTTCTTTTTTCTTTCACCAAAATCAAGAAGGAAACGTGGCCTATAGTTAACTCCATTCTCTTTTGCTATCTCGTTTTACCAAGAAAAAAATGAAAGAATAGGAGAGAGAATAGCCTTGCGTCTGCTGTCCACCGTGGAAATGTCCGCCATTGAAGCTGTGAAGAAGAAGATCACTCATGCATAACCCCTGTTCCCTCGCTGGCGCTGGAATCGGAAAAGCTACACCCACACCTCTGCCCTGCAAATCGTCGCTCCACCTTCTGGAAACCGCCTCCAACCACTCAAATCCAACACCACTCCGGCGTCTATGCCTCGCCTCAGCCTGCTGCCGTCCGCGCTCCAGCCCACCTGGAATCAAGCGCCACAGCCGCCCAACCGTTCTCCTTCTTCCAGAAGAAGAAACTGCAGTGCTCGGAAAATGGAAAACGTTCGTCCCCTGAAATTGCGCTGCTTATCTCACCGGAAACACACTCAGCTATGACGGAATTCAAGCCTCTCCATTAATCCTACAAGAGGATATTCTTGAATTTAAAATATTTCACATTTTCAACAATACTAAATTACAAAAAATCCTCTATATTTGAAATACTCTATCACAATTTGGAGGATTATTTTAATTTTAATATTATCATTTTCTTTTTCTTTCCTCTTTTCTTTTTAGTTATGTTATTTAATTATTATTTTATTAAATAATTATTACACCATGAATTTTTTATTAAAAAATAAATTAATTATTTTTAACATTAAAAATGTCATGTTTTTTTGGACATTTTTTATTTTAAATGTCTTTTTTTTTAATTTTCTTTCTCAAATGAAAATTAAAATATAATTAAATTACAAAATAATTACTCATACAAAATAATTATTACACAATATTAACGAAGATTACAACAATTGTCTAAAATGCATATTAAAACATACAACACATTTAAATTAGATGAAGTAATGAAAACATAAATAACTTAACCCTACAATTTATTATTTATAAACGATTATGGTCATATTTTATATGCATGCATGTATTTTCTAATATTTTGTATAACATGATTTATTTTTAAATATATAAAATTGTTTTTTTTAAATATATCAACACCATTTAATTTAGTTGAAAATATTAATTTTATAATTTAATAATATATTACATAAATTATTAATTATTTAAATGTATTAAATTAATTGAAAGAAAGTAAAAAAATAAAAAAATATTGAGTGTTATTGTTGGAGAAGATTTTTGATATAAAGTACTCTATACTCTAAAATGGAGGATAGATAACTTCAAAATAGAGTTAGTTGTTGGAGATGTCCTAAGTCGTGCTACCTTTTGTGAAGAGCCGTGTCATAGGGGCCGAATTAATTCGCACGGTCTAGCCAATAATTCGCACGGTCGGTCGTGTCATTTTTGTGAAGAGGCCATGTGATGTTTATCCAAATAATTCCCACGTGTCGTGTCATTTTTGTGAAGATGCCGTCTAAGTTCAAAAATTTGAAAATTAGAATTGGGCTTTTAAAACACATAGTACTAAATATTTTATGAAGCCCATTTTTTATATTTAAAAAGAAGTAGTTCAAAGATTCATTGGGGGACATTATCACACGCATACAATAGGAGGAAGGCTAGGGTTCTTTTTATCTAAATTTGTGGGGGAGCTCCTCTCCCCACATTCTCTCTACCCACTAAACACATTAAATTAGAATTTTTATTTTCTTTTGCAATCTCTAGTTAGATGTTAATTGGTATTTTAAATTTTTTGGAGTTGTGAAGCTATTGAGACTATTGAGGTGATATTTCTCTTATATTTAAGTTCTAATGGTAATGTTCTTATTTATTTTTATTTTAGTATTTTGATCTTGAGTTTGATGATTTTAGCTATGGGCTAATTGCTTCTTGCTTTAAGTGTTGGATTTATGTATGAAATTGGTGTGTTGATGTATTTGTAGTCTTGATTGTGCTAATTTCTTGATGTTGTTGTTTCTATTAATAGGTTTTGTATATCTCGATTGATTAGTTACTTTTATTAGCCTCTATATTTATTTTTTTGTATTGCAACGAGAGTTGGGTATGCTTGATTGGTATTTAGGTGAACCATTTGATTGATTAATTTGAGTTAATTACTAGTCTACAACACCGAGAGGGGGTAGACAGCTTAGAATTACCATTGGTAGACATTAGATGCTCTAGTTGTGAATTAGGGTATTTGATGAAGAGGGAATCTAGGGTAGTTATCTCGTGATCTTCTCTAGTATTCACTATCTTTTGTGCCTTTGGAAATTAATTAGGTGCTAGTTAATTCGATTCTATCACACAAACCTCAAAAGGGATATGTCTTCGATTGCTTAGTGATAGCTCTTAGCACACATCTAGAAAGAGACATGGTTAGGTTATGAATTTGTCAGACACTAGTGGATTATGTAATGAAAACACTCGAAGCACATCTCTCTGGCACTTTATCCTCGAAAGTTAGTTGATAATTTTTTTGGTTTCTAGTTAATTATTTTTTGGTGTATATTTTCGTAAAACTTGTTAGTCACTATAGTATCATGACGACACATAACCTTGGGGCTTCACTAAACTCCTAAATCATATGTCGATACTACTTGGTCGTATACTTGCTCTACTACAATTACCCATCCGCTTTTGGGCTAATTTGCTTGATTTGAAAATTGTGCAAAAATACAAAAAAAGTCAACATATATACTTCATACATATGTGTCGTTCGTAATATGATAATATGGTCTAAATATTATAACAAACTTAATTACACTTAAAGAAAATACTAATTGCTAAACATTAATCAAAGTTCACACATAAAAGGCATGTTGAGTCATAACATTAAATTAATAAGTCAACATTGTCAATTTTTAGGTACCCATATTTATTTGACAATGTGATCAAATACAATATATCACTTGCTCACATTCTAAGTCAAATTCCCTAAAAGGCACATTGTAGTAGATAATTCATTATTAAATACACACAGGTTCGAATTAGATAAAATTCATACAATAGGTTATTCACTCTAATATTTACAAATTGTAAAATTTTTAATTAAAAGTAGCTTGTAGATCTTTTCTTGTGATTTTCACAAGTAGGTTGAAAAATTAGCTATTAATCAGGTCTATGTCATGTCATTTTCAAAATTTAGTAAATGTTGAATATTACTTAAAAAAATATAAGATAAAATTTTAAATGATCTTAAGAGTCAGTATTAACATATTTCAAATGCTCACATTTCAATTCAATCTATCTTAATTTCTACAATTTTTCTTGTAGAGTACAAAAACAGTTTGAATTTACTGCAAAAACACCATTTACTAGAAAATTAAAAAAATCAAATATAACTTCAAATGTATCCAAATAAATTTTTTTTGAAAGCTACGACATAGGAAAACAACATAGTAGAAAATCAACCTCAAATACGAAGCCAGCTATACACATAAATTTTTATAATCATCACCAAAAACAGAGACGTTTTCCTTCACTGTAGCACTTCAAAGGAAAAATCATTTAATTCAAAAATAAATGAAAAAATTCTAAAATTTTAAGTACATGTTCTTAACTAACAATAACTCCATGTGGTAAAAGGATTTTATCAAATTAGTTGGCAAAAGGTCAGAAAATTTATGGAAATGGACATGCAATTACATAGACAATTTTAACATAAAAAAATTAATACACATGCAAGCCTAGTTGGGACACCCAACTCTATTCAATCATTCAATGTCACAAATAAGTCCTCACACAATGGAGAGTGAGATTTGCAGTAGGATGCGTGAGTTTATATAGTGAATATTTTTCATATAAAGTATTTAAGGTTTATTTTCACTATTGTAATAACATATATAACCTTTTTTTTATTATTATATACTTTGTTATTAGATTATATCTGACTGATTCATACCTAATTTACCATTTTCTTTTTCTAACTTATTAGTGTCGAGTGAGTCGCAATCGAGCTCAGCCTTCTCAGTAAGTCATCCTGCTAAACTTTTAAAGTTCATTGAAAATATTAGCTCTTCAATTGAGTAAACCATAACTTTCAAACTAACAAATTTTTTTAGAGTTTAATGCTTAAAAATTAATTAAATTATTCAAAAATATAAAATATAATATATTTTAAAATGGGGTGTTATAGTTAGGGGACCACATGTGCATTGATTTAGCATGAATGCAAAGTGCATGTTGAAAGAAGTCGATGGATGAAGGACTACTATTCGCTAAATATTCTAACTATACGCAATTGTACGATGTAGCTATAATATCTGCAAGCAAGGTCGTATCCCAAAAAGACTAACAATTATTGAATTAAGTAATAAGACTATTGTTGATGGGCGAGCTACTCGAGGCAAATCAGAGAATCAAGACCACCTAGGAGGTCGCCAGAGAGCTCGCCAGAGTGCCAAGCATGCCTCCGGGCACCAGATCGTAGGAGCTCGCCTAGGTACTCACCTCGGAGCTCGCCCGGGTGCTCGACTCTGAGCTCGCCCAAGCGCCCATCTCCGAGTTCGCCTGTGAGCTCGTATGATAGTCTATAGGACCCCGATGGTGCGCTCTTTTTCCCTCCGTCCGGTTTATCCACAAGGGTGGTTTACGGCGAGGTTTTTAATGAGGCCCATCTAGTCTAAGGCATAGTAGTAGGACGAGACAAGATACAGGGAGCAGTGTGAGAGACCAAGACGAGGGTAAGGAACCCTCATCAACACCGGAAGCCATATAGGCTCGTAAGGTGCCGTCTCACACACCGCACACCTATAAATAAGACCTCCCTTGTACTATTCACACAATTCTAATACATTTCCTACATTACACTTTCTTTCTCTAAACTCTCTCTCTCTCTCCATATTATCTCCTTCAAGAACATAAAATCATAAGATTATTGTTTGGTAGAATTAATCTGATACAAAGCCACATAACGGACAACGATTAAGAAATTCTATCAACAATTTGGCGCTAGAAGAAGGGTGTGTCGAATCTGAAAATTAAAAATTTTCAAGAACAAAAAATTAGGGTTTGTTGAAGATTTGAAGATTTGAAGGTGTTCTTGATAAAACTCAAAGAACATTTGAAGATACACATACATCTTCATCCCTTGAACGAAGAACCCAGATTTCCGGACAAAAACCCGAATTTTTGGATATTGCGAAATCTGCCCGGAATAAGTTTTCAAACGCGTTCGTGTACACGAATAAACCAAATTTTGGATAATTCGTCACACGCAAGGCTAGACGAAAACTCACAGCTCCACCTAAGCTGGACGACCACCACACCGGCGACCTCCACCACTCCGGCGACCTTCCTCCACCTCGGCGACCTTCAGCAAGTTACCCCCTCCGAAATCCGAAAATGGCTAACACGCGAGCCGCCAAAGGACAGGCCTCCGCAGCTACGGGAAGATCCAAGGGAGGTGACCAGAACCAAGCCGAGGTGGAGACCTCACGCCAGGTGGTGGAGACCTCACAACCACCTCCCCGGAAGAGCACCGCAGCTCCGCGACCTCCGCGAGTTGCGATGACCCAAGAAGACTTGGCCCCCGCCCTGAGGGACCTGGTCAGCAACCCCGATGAGCTCCAACGCACCATTGCGACCTTACAAAGGTTGCAGCAGAGGCAGCAGGACGAGCTCGCCCTGTTACCTAGGCGAGCTCCAGCTGCCAATGCCCGGGAGCAGACCAGGCCCACCCAGGGCACCCAGACCAGGGGGGATTACAGCGCCCTCCCCACCGAGCAGGAGGTGAGCTCAGCACAAGCCAGCCAGCGTAGGGAGAGGACCGGCAAGGCCAAAATGGTGGAGGAGGATCCCGCTCCTTACACCAGAAGGGAGTCGGCCTACACCGGGGCATTTGGCACCCACCAATCACAAAGGAGGGAAGTCCTCCAAGGCCGCCTGGGCCCGAGATACGGGGAACACAAGCGGACGGCGGCTCCAGCTGCATCCCACGGGGACTCCAACCAGCAGCCACGCAGATTAGCCTACGAAAGGCTGAGGAGGCCCGCCACTGACCGGCTAGGCCCCCACGGTGGACGTCAATTCCAGCCCGCCACTGAGAGGTCACCCCAGAGTGAGGCACCTCGGGGAAGTGCATCCTCGATACGCACGACCTTTGAGAAGCCTCCACCGGAGGTGACCCAGGATGACGAGCTGGCCTCACTAAAAAAGGTCGTTGAAATGCTACAAGCACAAGTAGCAGCCAAGTCTGGCGGACCTGACTCCACGACTCTCCCCACATCTCCATTGGCACCTGCCATCCTCCGCGTACCGGTGCAGAAGAACATCCAGTTCCCGGTGATGTCTGCGTACGAAGGCGAATCTGACCCAAAAGTCCATCTGGCCAAGTACTCGGACTTCATGATTTTGGTTGGCGCCACCGACTCCACCCAGTGCCAGAACTTCCCGCTGACCCTAGCGGATCGAGCCCACCGCTGGTCTCTTCACTTGCCCCGGGGTCAATCTGCTCATTTGGCCAACTCTCTCGGGAATTCCTAGCCCACTTCTCTGGGTTCGGATCCTACCTTACCCAGAAGCATCGACTCGCCAACATCCATCAAGGCGAGAGCGAGACCGACCAGCAGTACCTGGAAAGGTTCGACAAAATCCTGCTGGAAGGTGAGCCGGTGAGTGAGGACACCAAGGTCATCGCAGCGATAGCCGGGCTCAAAAGGGGCACCGACCTCTGGAAGGAGATGCACCTCGCATGTCCCAACACTTACAGCGAATTCCGTCACAAGGCGGGGGTGTTCGTGGCTATGCAGGAGGCACTACTGAAAGAAGTTAGTGCCCACGAAGAAAGGAAGTCCTACGGGAAGAAGTCTGGGGGCACCTACAAAGCCCCCCAAAACTTAAAGGCCTTCGGCGAGGGAGACGAGCTCAAAGAAAAGCTCAATCAGGTCCTCACTGTCTCCGTTGACCACGTCTTCACTGCCGTCAAGGGCAAGGCCATGCTGGAAGAGCCAAGGCGGATCCGCCAGGACCGCACGAAGCTCAACCCCAACAAATTCTGCACCTACCATCAGGCCATCGGCCACTTCACCAGCGAATGCCGAGACCACCTCAAGCAACTCTGGAAATTTTATGAGGATGGGAAGCTGGCCGAGTTCGTGAAGAAGGCCCCAGCTAAGAGGCCAAGGTTCGAAAGGAGGGCTACCTCCGATGATGAAGAGGAGGAAGCGGACCAACCTGGTCCCCACAACAGGCGGAGGGCACCTCCCCAGCCTCAGCAAAACATGGAGCCCACCCGGGAACTCTTGGTTCTCGAGGAGGAGATCGGAGCTGCTGAAGGTCTCCAGGATGGGGGGTCCTCCATATCCAGGAGAAAGAGGAAGGCCGAAGTCCGGGCCATAAACCAAGTCCAGGAGGGCAGCTCCGGCCCCAGATCCGTCTCGCAGCTTACTGATGAGCTGACGTTTTCCTCGGCGGACCTGGAGGGGGTACTGATGCCCCACAACAACTCGTTGGTCATAACCGCCAACATCATGAATGTCCGAGTTCACAGGCTGCTTGTGGACACAGGCGCATTCACCAACATTCTCTTCAAATCCACCTTGGATGCCTTAGGTGATTTTGAGTCGTATCTGGAACCTAGCAATGCTAGGATAGTGGGGTTCGGAGAAGCTGTAACTGTCCCCCTAGGTAGTGCTAGGTTGAGCGTCCAGCTTGTATTGGCTGAGGATCCCGAAAGGAGACTGACTAGGCTCATAGATTTCCTTGTTGTTGACCAGCAGTCCTCCTACAACGGGTTCCTTGGCCGCCCATTTATTAATGAATTCAAAGTGGCGTGTTCGACCTACTACTACTATTTAAAATTCCCAACTCCAAAAGGTGCCGGAACTATAAAAGGTGACCAGAAAAAGGCCCGAGAGTGTTTACTCCAAATGAAAGATGGCCAGGTCAAAAAAGCGGTGACACGAGTCCAAGTCCTTGAGAGGGACGTACAGATTCCTACAGACGAGCCAAACATCCTAGACGTCATCTCGGTCGAAACTGAGATGATGGAGGTAGGCGATTTGTCAGAAATCAACCAAGGCACTGGACTTGTGCAAGACACACAACCGACACCAATGGAGGACTTGGAAGAAACCCAAGTGTTGAGACCTGAACAGGGGTCAGTACCTGCGCAGGAGCAGCAACCTGCTCCCATGGAGGTGGCTGATGAAGCCCAAGATGGGGGACCTGCGGGGGGTCAAGAACCAACACCAATGGACGTTGACCCAACTCCCCAAGTCACCGCACCATCCCAAGTTGACAAACCACCGGAGGTGCTCACAGCTGACGAGCCCGCCCAAGATGAAAGCCAACCCGATGACCTCGAACCGTGCATAGGCCACGAGCCTGCGCAGATGTCACAAGAGGAGTGGGACGAGTTCATCAGCGACCCGAGGTGGAAAAGTCAAAAGAGAAAAGCCACCCCCATGGAAGAATTGACGGCACTCCCGGTGGACCTAGAAAGGGACTTAGAACTTTTCATCGGTTCTGAGTTACCTGAACCGTACCAGTCGAGGATGGAGTTGTTCTTAATGACCAACCTAGACGTGTTTGCCTGGTCCCACGAAGATATGACAGGGATCCCGTTGGAACATGCTTGTCACAGACTTAACATAGAACCGACGAGGAGACCCGTACGCCAAAAGAGGAGGAAGTATGGACCAGACAAGTACGCAGCTCTAACTGTTGAGGTGGAGAAGTTGTTAGACAACAAGCTCATCAAGGAAGCTTTGTGTCCGCAGTGAGTTGCAAACCGTCCTGGTGAAGAAACACAATGGGACGTGGAGACTCTGCATTGACTTCACGGACCTGAACAAAGCATGCCCGAAGGACAACTTCCCACTGCCTCACATTCATGGATGCTTTTGCGGGCTATCACCAGATAGCTCTACACCCAGATGACCAGGAACACACGGCGTTCTACACCAACAAGAATATGTATTGCTGGGAAAGGATGCCGTTCGGACTCATCAACGCTGGAGCCACCTACCAAAGATTGGTGAACAAAATGTTTGATCAACACATTGGCGAATCCATGAAGGTGTACGTAGATGACATAGTTGTCAAAAGTTTGAGAAAGGAGGACCACCTGGACCACCTAAAACAGACTTTCGACATACTGCGCCACTACAACATGAAGTTAAACCCCAAATGACCAGCTTCGGCGTACACTCCGGAAAGTTCCTGGGGCATCTAGTTAGCCAACGTGGAATTGAGGTCAACCCGACACAAGTCCAGTGCATAATCGAGATGGGTATACCCGACTCCATCCAAAAAGTTCAAAGGCTGACTGGGTGCATGGCAGCCCTGAACAGTTTCATCTCCAGGTCCGATGACCGAAATCATCCATTCTTCGAGGCGATTAAGGCAAACACACGGAGGTACAAAGAGGCGGGCAAAGCCAACAAGCTCCATCTCAAAAACCACTTCGTGTGGACAAGTGAATGCCAACGGGCCTTCGAAGACATCAAGACATACCTGGCAGATACACAGGACCTATCAAAACCAATACCTGGAGAAAAGCTGTATCTATACCTAGCTGAGTCGCAGGTGGCCATCAGCTCCGTCCTGGTCCGAGAAGAGGCGAAAACGCACCTACCAGTGTACTATAAGCCAAGTCCTACACGAAGCTGAGTTGTGATACACCCCAACAGAGAAGCTGGCTTATGCACTGGTGATGAGTGTTAAAAAATTGAGGCCCTACTTCTTTCACCACCCGGTAGAGGTGCTGACAATGTTCCCACTACGTCAAATACTACAACGCCCAGACACCGTCGGACGCCTGCTGAAATGGTCACTGGAGATCAGCCAATACAGTATAACCTACGCACCCCAAACAACGATCAAGGGACAAGCGCTTGCCGACTTCATCATCGAGCTAACTTTCCCACAAGATCCGACGAGGGGCCGTATAGCTCCGTGGCAACTCTATGTAGACGGATCATCAACCAGCGTAGCAGCAGACGCCGGCGTGGTCCTGATCAGCCCAGACAGACAAGTCTTCACCTCCGCAATCCAGTTCGACTTTCGAGCAACCAACAACAGGGCAGAATATGAAGCACTAATAGCGGGACTTAGGCTATCATTAGCTGTGGGCGCAACCAATCTTCAAGTTTTCGGAGATTCCCAGCTAATAATATCCCAAGTCCGGGGGGAATATGAGGCAAAAGACCAACAGATGATGACCTACCAGAAGATAGCCGCACATCTGATCTCGATGTTTACGTAGGTTTACATCAATCAGATACCGCGGCTAGAAAACACACAAGCAGACGCTTTAGCCCGGCTAGCTACTAGCAACGGCGAAGCCGAATTCACAGAGGTTGTGATCACCACGCTGAAAAACCCCAAGACGTCAGATTACAAGATAAATCAAACTTTGAGTGGGGGGCAGGAGGATAGTGAAGATGGTGAAGATTGGTGCACTCCAATCCAAAAATATTTGACAGACGGAACCACCCCCGTAGACACCTGGAAAGCTAGCCGGCTAGCAAAGCAAGCTGCCAGATATACGCTGCTGGATGGCCAACTCTACAAACGTGGATTCTCTCTACCCCTACTCAAATGCCTAACTAGGAAGCAGGGGTTTGAAGTGTTAGAAGAAATTCACGAAGGGATTTGTGGGAGTCACGCTGGGGGGCAAGCATTGGCATACAAGACGATCAGGCAGGGCTACTACTGGCCCACTCTTCGCAAAGATGCCATCAGCTTCGCTCGAAGGTGCCGAAAGTGCCAACTTTTCGCACCTAACATCCACTCCCCAGTCAACCAGCTGAAGTCGGTGTTCATCCCATGGCCTTTCATGAAATGGGGAATCGACTTGATCGGCCAATTTCCACCTGGTAGAGGCGGTGTAAAGTTTGCTGTTGTAGCAGTAGACTACTACACTAAGTGGGCTGAGGCCGAAGCTCTCACAACTATAACCCAAGAAAGGATGATCGGCTTCATTTGGAAAAACCTGATCTGCAGATTTGGGCTCCCGCAATTGGTCATCACTGATAACGGAAGGCAGTTCGACGGACAGAAACTGAGGGACTTCTGCAGTTCAAGAAACATCAAGAAGTACTACTCAACCCCATATCATCCCCAGTCGAACGGTCAGGTCGAGGCGGTGAACAAGATTCTGAAACACATATTGAAGATCCGCCTCGAAGAAAAGAAAGGGTGCTGGGCAGACGAACTCCCGGAGGTCCTATGGTCTTATAGAACTTCCTATAGGGCCAGCACCGGGAAGACCCCGTTTGCCCTATCTTTCGGAACTGAAGCCGTAGTCCCTGTTGAAGTCCAGAACAAGACTTGGAAGGTGGTGGGGTATGATGAAGAAAAGAATGATGAAGCCCTGGCAGTAGAGAAGGATTTGATCGAGGAGACCAGAGCTTCGTCAGAAATGAAAAACGCCACCTACAAGCGTAGAGCGGAAAAATATTACAACTCTCAGGTCAGAGACCGAAAATTCAAGGTCTGAGACCTGGTGTTAAAAAAGAAATTGATGGCCCCACCAGGTGTATTCGGTTCAAACTGGGAAGGACCATTCTGGGTCACCGCAGCCTGGCCAAACGGTACCTATGATCTAGAAGACGCAGAAGGAAAAGCTTCGTCATACATCTGGAGCTCGGCACATCTAAAAAAGTTCTACCAATAGACTAGAATCCTGTAGTAGACTAGTCGAAGGTTTGCATCAGAAATGTCGATGGCAACCGATGTAAATTACGTTGCTATAAAAAGTCAGAAAATTTGCAAAGTCAGAGAAATTCAGAAAAATTCCCAAGTGGTTGGACCTGTGCTGCCCTCCAACCAGGCGAGCTGCACCAGGTCGCCCACTGCTCCAGAAGAGCTCGCCAAACCCAGCTCGCCCATATGGTCAAAAATCCGCAGTGCGCAAGGACCAAGGTCCCAAGCGTGGTAATTAAATAGCTCGAAGGCAAAGGTCAAAGTGCCCAAGGTCGCGAAGGTACCCTCCTTAAAGGGTTGCTAAGCACCTACTGCCACAAGTTAGAAAAATTCGCGAAAAAGACGAAAAAACGTCTAAGGCAAGGTTTATGAAACCCAATGGCCCAACGTGAATCAATCGAAGTGCAGTTCGCCGCCCTAAGTGGTCTAAGACGAACGATTTGCGGCCCTAAGTGGCATAAGATGAAGAATACGCACTCTCAAAACAGAGGTACAATTCGTAGTCGTAAGTGACGTAAAATGAACGATTCGCTTCTCGAAGTCGAATAAGACGAACAACTATGTACCAAAAAAATAAACAAGAACGAGCTATTTTAAATAGTTATAACGTAAAAGCGCGAAGACGTAAATGAAAAGAGTTGGACAAAAAATGCTCGACTTATATTCAAAAGCTACTTAAGAAATTTTCAAGTAAAAAATATACTTGAAAAAATCCTAAGTAAGAGTAGCAATGTTGGCCACAAAGGCCGACCAGCTGGCCATCTTTGAACTACAAAAAGCTCCTTCTAGGCGAGCTGCACGTGCCCGGCGAGCTAGATCTACTTGAAACAAAAATCAAGAACTACAAAAATGGAGCTCCTTCTGGGTGAGCTCCACAACCCGGCGACCTATCATAACTTGGAAAATAAAAACTAAACTAGGAAAGCAATGGAAAAACAAGTCTAAGCCTCGGGATCGGCGGCCTCTGGGGCGGGGGCGACCTGGCTGATGGGTATGGCAAGCTCGGCATCAGAAGTGATGTTCCCGGAGAGTCCGCTAGTATCGAGCTCGCTTATGTTTATCATCGCGTCCCCGCAGACCTCCTGCATCTGCTCCATCGTTGGCGGGACCTCGCCTCCAGCATCCCCCTCAGCACCCTCAGTCTCCTGGGCGAGGTCGGCAGTCAAGACCTGCTTCGTCTGAATGATGTTGAATTTTTGGCGAGCAGCGTCAAGATTGATCCCATAACCCGCGATGTCCCCAATGTTTAACTCCGTGCCGGAGGGATCGAGGACTTCTCCAGGTAATCTTCAAACTCGCTGACGAGGGCTTCCCACTCACTATCATTGTTAATCCGCACCCATTGGAAGGAGCGGATAACCTCGGCAAAGCATAGCACGAAGCCCTTGTCAGTAGCGACCACCTCGGCGAGCTCTAATGCCTCAGGCGTGAGGGCGGCGTCGGAGCAGCTCTTGAGCTCGGCGATCTCTAGGGCCTTAGCGGCGACCTCCTCCCGCAGCCTTTGGCACCCTTCTGTATTCCCTCGGCTCTGATCCCGAAGAAGCCCTACCTCGACCCGGGTCAGAGCGAGCTCCTCATCTCGTGTGGCAAGTGTCCGGCGGGCTTCCTCGAGCTCGGCCTTTTGTTGGCGGAGGTCGGCTTGAAGTTTTTCTGCCTTTTTAATGGTGAGCCGCTCCGCCTCCAGTGAGGCCTTCGCCTTAGTCTCCGCCCTCGCGAGCTCTTCAAGAGCCTTCTTCCGCTCGTCGCCCACCTTGGTGAGCGCCCTCTTCGTATCGTGGCGAGCTCTATCAGCGGCGGCGATCTCATCGCTGATGAGCTGAGCAGGCCGCCATCGCTGCACAGGCATAGTGCATCGCCAACTTCACCTTGTCGGTGGGCTTTTGTCTCTCGATCATGCCGAGCTCCGAGGCGGAGAGGTACTTGGGGGCTTCAGTAAAAATCCAGTGAGCCGACCCCTCCGGAAGATCCCTTGACGAGCTCAGGGCCTTGCACCGCTCGACGGTGTGAAGAGATTCGGGACTTTGCGGGAGCTCGGCGGGAGTATACCTGCACCTGCTCGAATCAGTTAGCAAAAATTAAGAAAATTATAATGGCTTCCAACTCTAAAAGAGGTCGCCCACTTACCCGAACCTATCAGGGTTGAGCCCGAGAAGGGTATCATCCCGAATAGGGACCCCGTAGGGAGACAGCGAGGGCGCACTCTGAGGAGTTGGAGGCGCTTGGGAAGGTTGAGTAGCGAGAGCTCGCCCTGACCCTGCCTGGGTTGATCCGGAGCCGCCCTCAGCCCTAACTCGCTTGGCGGGGCGAGTCTCTTCTTCGCTCACCCGCGAGCCATCCCCTCGGTGGAGAGCTCGCCTCGTCTGGTGGAGTGGAGGGGGTTGGGTACCCCGTTCAAGGTCCGAACCTCGGCCCGCCCCTTTCTTAGCAACGGCGACCTTCTCCTTTGTTTGGGGAGGCGCCGAGGTCTTCTGAGAGCCCGAGCCCCCAGCCTTATCAACAGCTTTGGAGAGCTCGAGTTTCTTCGTAGCATCCAAGACCGCTCCCGAGGGGATGCCTTCCCTCCCCGGACGAGGCTTACCCATCCTCAGCTGCCGAGCTAGGAAGTGGTAGGCTTAGGGAACTTCAACGGGCGGGAGCTCGGCAGCGGGGCCTGCACCTGCACAATAAAAGATCAAGTAAATCCGACGACCTCGACGTATGAGGCAGCGAGCTGTGGGAACTTCATAATGGGAAATTTTAAAACCTTGAGCAGCGAGGTGGTGTGGCGAGGTGATGAGGTCGGCGAGCCTGCGGTAGTGATGTTGGCACAAATGTTCGATCTCGCGATCTTTCTTTTCTCGCAGACAACACACTGTCCGTACGAACTCGAAGCCAATTGAAACCTCCGGCTTCCCGCGGCTCGACTTGTGGCACTTCAAACCTGCAAAAAGATAGATTAGGTTAGTAATCTAATCCAACTCACACACGCTTAGGAATGCCACCTACAGCTCGCCTCCCCGTAAGTCTCGGGGGTGGGGATGCGCCCTCCGTGGCCATTAGAAGCTCGTCAATCCCCCCCCAATAAAGAAGAATTGCTCCTTCCAGTCCCGGATTTTATTGGGGAGGTCGCCTAAGAATTTGCCCCCCGGGCGAGCTTGGAAGGAGTAATATCCTTTCCCTTCCCTCACTTGTCTGATCACATTAAAGAGCTCGCTGATCTCCGCCGTGCTCAGCCGATTCTCATAACCCTTGAGGCCAAAAATGGTCAGAGCTTCCAACAGGTTACTCCATGCGTTCGGAGTAAGCTGTGTTATGGCGAGGCCCGTGTCCGCCAGGAACTGCCCAATGATGGGGTGGAGGGGCAAGGTGAGCCCAACCTTCAAGGTGTGATAGTTGATAGCCGTGAGCCCGGCAGGGGAGAGGTCGGCTCACTCCTTCTCCTCGGCGGCATACATAAAAATGTCCAGCAGAAAATGGAACCTCCTCCGAATATCCGGGAGGGCAAACTCGCTCATGAAGCTTTCCACCTCGTTTGCCTTGAGGTCAGATTTGCCAGCGGCCCTTTGAATCGGAGCTCGCCGGGGTAAGGGGAAGCTCGCCCCATGGGCTCTCACATACTCGCTCCAGTCGAACTCATTCACGACCTCGGCGGGGATTTGATGTTCCGGGAGCTTAGGAAAGGGAAAGTCGATGAAACAGAGGTATTCATAAGTGACCTCCGTCCCCATATCCTCGCCGACCTCTTCGTCGACCTCGCGGGCCAGCTCGCCAACAATGTCGTCGGCCCCAACCTCGGCGACCTTCTCCCGGGTATCAGTCTCGGCGACCTCTTCTTCAACGGGGGCCGCTGCTCCCCCGTGAGCTGGCTCAGAGTAATCCCAGAGTTCGCGGAGTGGGGATTGCTCACCGGAGCTAGTAGCCTGCTCGCCGGAGTCAGAATGAACTGACCCCAGGAGCTCGCCACTGTCCGGGAAAGTTTCAGAGCTCGCCCCGGAGCTCGAGGAGATGACCACAGGTGCCGCTTGGGGGTTCGGGCAATCATCGGTCATTAGTTCTTTTCCTAAATCACGATTCGGAGGGGTGCGACTTGAAGAATTATCAGACATGGTGTAGGCGTCCGGAAAGTTTTAGATTTCAACGAAAAGAATTTGAAACAAGAAAGAAGAGAAATCCGGATTTCTACCTTGGGAGATGTTCAGAGACGCATCTGAAGCAGAGAAACGATCGCCAGAAAATGTGCTTTGAGAAGTGAAGATGCGAAATGAGGAATTTTCTCGTTTTCGCCTATTTATGACGTTGGGCACGAGCTCGAAATTCCTGAGAGATCAGGGACCTTTTTGCAAAGAAGTTGAAAAGTTATTTTTAGGGGCGCGGGAAACGACACCCATGGGGACATGTGCGGCGCCTCGAACTCCACCTACGTCGACTCGAGAGATCGCCTTGCAGGAGCTCGCCCGAGAGTTTGCTTACCAGCTCGCCGACACATGTCACGAGTCATGATGAGGGCGAGCTGGGGGGCAATTGTTGATGGGCTAGCTACTCAAGGTAAATCAGAGAATCAAGACCACCTAGGAGGTCGCCAGAGAGCTCGCCAGAGTGCCAAGCATGCCTCCGGGCACCAGATCGTAGGAGCTCGCCTAGGTACTCACCTTGGAGCTCGCCCAAGTACCCATCTCCGAGTTCATCTGTGAGCTCGTATGATAATCTATAGGACCCCGATGGTGCGCTCTTTTTCCCTCCATCCGGTATATCCACAAGGGTGGTTTACGGCGAGGTTTTTAATGAGGCCCATCTAGTCTAAGGCATAGTAGTAGGACGAGACAAGACATAGGGAGCAGTGTGAGAGACCAAGACGAGGGTAAGGAACCCTCATCAACACCGGAAGCCATATAAGCTCGTAAGGTGCCGTCTCACACTCGCACACCTATAAATAAGACCTCCCTTGTATTATTCACACAATTCTAATACATTTCTTACATTACACTTTCTCTCTCTAAACTATCTCTCTCTCTCTCTCTCCACATTATCTCCTTCAAGAACATAAAATCATAAGATTATTGTTTGGTAGAATTAATCCGATACAAAGCCACATAACGGACAACGATTAAGAAATTCTATCAACAACTATGAAATATTATTTTTATCTAGAAAATCAATTAAGAGTGGTTGGATTTTTCAACACACTAAAACTTAGAATAGCAAAAGAGATAAATAATGATAAAGAAGATATTCACAAACAATGGTTCAGTTGATCTCCCAAATTGCACTCAAATGGATTCACCTAGTTTAGTATTAAGCTCTCCCTATAAGATAGTATCTAAAATCATATATCTTTTCTCTTAAGATCAATACACACGTTGATTGAATTACCCATGTTAACGTCTCCAATCAACGCAGCTTACAAAATTATAATTCATTTTCTAAAAGATTAAGAACTAAGTATTCCTCATAGTTAATCATTTATTGAAGTTTATTATTAAAAAAAACATTATGAGAGTCTTACTGAAAAGATGTTTATGCTCAGAGACTTAAGTTTTTATTTTAAAGGATGTGATTTATACATGTTTTGATTAACGATGGAAAAGATTTATGAAGAGAAATTATTGATGTATTTTTTGTACGCACGACGATTATGTGGCTATAAAACACCTTAATACATCAACAATAAGTTGAAATAGACGCGCATATGAAGTTTAATATTTAAGCATGTAGGTCATATATAATCACATCGTATTAGCAGCACGTCGTTAGGGGGTAAATTACGTATTTTTTAATCAAATGAAATTGTTTACATTATATAGAGATTACAAGCACGAGGTGGCACCTGCCTACTTCATCATAAGCTGCTGGCCAGCAACCTGCTTCACTATAAGCTGCTGAGCAGCTACCTGCTTCACTATAAACTGCTAACTCGTCACCAACTTGCTTCACTAATAGCTGGTGACTCATCACAACTTTCTTCGATCTCGTTCTTTCTTCGTGCTAAATTAATTTCTTTGGACACGATAACCCGGACTTGGATAATTACTTCCTTAAGCACGCACGCCAATTATTTCATCAAGAGAAATGTCTATGAACATGATGAAAATAAGAGTTATTACAAATATTTAATTGATAATATTTTCATTGTTTTATTTTATTTATGGTATTTTACTTCTAATTAATTCGTAATAATTTTCTCAAAAAATGTTAATTTTTCTGTTTGAATAATATTTCTTTAATATTTCAAGTCTGATTACATTTGACCCCTGAGATGATGCGATTAAACCTGACCTAGAACTAGTTGCCTAGTAGAGAGCGTTATGAGATAGAGTATCAGGACTGTTACCAGAGGGGAGTTAACTAATAAAACTAAAGGAGTAAGAAAGATTTATTCTTTTCTTGTAGGGCTATTACTATGGTCTCACCACAACGAGAAAAAGAATACGAAGAGTAGTCTGCTGGCCAGAATGGAGGTTCTAACTTAGCAAGGGATTATTTTCACAAATGCGAGAATTCATGCAGCAACAGCCACCTGCACCCGCTCAAAATAACCAAGAACAAACCTCGAGGTCAAAAAACCAGTGGTGGAACAATTCAGACGTTTTCAACCACCTAAAGTTCAATGGAAAGGATCAGCTGTAGTTGAAGAGTGGATTGCTGGGCTTGAAAGAATATTTGAGCACATGGAGTTGACCGAGACACAAAAAGTTTCGTGTGCAAGGTTCCAACTATCTGAAGATGCAGGGTAATGGTGGTTATCCCATGAAAGGACCCTGACAGTGGAAGCAAGACATGCTCTTGGATGGGAGGAATTCAAGTAGATTATCCTCAACCGTTACTTCCCACAACCACTGAGAGATAAATAAGAAATAGAATTTATGAATCTTCAGCAAGGAACCTATACTGTTACAGAGTATGAAGTGCAGGTTCAACTCACTCTCCAAGTATGCTCCACACCTAGTGAATACCAATGATTGGATGTCACGTAGATTTGAGAGAGGACTACGTCCAGAAGTGGGAGGGATAGTATCTGGGTTAAGGCTACCCCACTTCAGAGATGTCTTTGAGAGGGAAAAAAAATATCAATGAGTTTGGGCTTGGAGAATGAACAACGACAAGTACCAAAGTAGTTTAAGAGAAAGGGTGCACCACAATTTGGTTCAAAAGGGAGTACTATGGCTAGAAATGTTCGACATTTTATGGCTATACCTCCAAGAAGGACACTGCCCGCCCAACTTGCAATAAGAATCACCACGGAGAGTGCCTCCTTGAGACACATATCTGTTACATGTGTAAAAAACCAGGTCACTTGGCCAATGAGTGTACAAAATTGATAGGTGCTCAGACAAGAAATGATAGAAATCGGGCCACAACTGTCAAGGGTGTCGAATCCCAGAGGAGTGAACCAAAAGGGTAAGACAAAGTTGAATACAATTCCCAATGTTAAGTGCGCTGAGGAAGAGGGATGCCCGGAAGAATAGCAGCCGGAGGAAGGTGAGGGAGCAAATGATACTATGGCAGGTACAATACTTATCTCGGATCTATATGCCATCATATGTTTTGTTTGATACTGGAGCATCACATTCTTTCATATCTGACCCCTTTAAGAACAAACTTAAGCTAGATTGCATTACGAATGTAAATCTAGAAGTTAGGGTGCCTTCCGGAGAAAACACTAGAATTAGAAGCTGTTATCATTTTGGGAATGGACTGGTTGAGCAAACACAAAACTTTGATTCGATGCGTAGAATGGAAGGTAAGCCTTGAAACAGTGGACGTGCAATATCTTACCTTTTGCGGAACAAATAAATGAGGGTATGAACCTGTCATATCTGCTATGAAGAAAATTAAGCTAGTGAAGAAAGAAGGGTGTCAAACATACTTGGTGAATGTTGTAAAGGTAGAGAACGAAAAGTTGGCACCCAGAGATGTATCAATAGTGAAGGACTACCCTGATGTTTTTCCAGAAGTTCTCTCTAGAATCTCACCAAATCGATCCATATAGTTCACTATCGACCTGATTCCTGGAGCTGAACTCTGCAGGAATTAAAGGTTCACTTAGAGGAATTGTTGGACAAGAAGTTCATTCGACCTAGTGGTTCACCATGGGGAGCACCAATACTATTTGTGAAGAAAACAGATGGAACGATGAGAACGTGCATCGATTATTGAGAGCTTAATCGATTGATGATCAAAATTAAATATCAATTGCAAGGATTGAAGATCTTTTTGACCAATTGAAAAATGCGGGAATATTTTCCAAGATTAATCTCAGGTCTGGGTATCACCAACTCAAAGTCAGAGAAAGTGATATTCCTAAGACTGCATTTAGAACTCGATATGGTCATTATGAGTTCACTGTAATGCCATTCAGAGTTACAAATGTGCACCCAGTATTCATGGATTTTATGAACCGAGTGTTTCATAAATACCTAGATAAATTTCTCATCGTGTTAATCGATGATATTGTGGTTTACTCAAACTAAGCAACATAAGGGACACCTTAAGGTTGTATTAGAAGTTTTGCGACGGGAGAAGTTGCATGCTAAATTCAAAAAATGTGAGTTTTGGCTCAACGGAGTGGCCTTCTTGGGGCATGTGATAACGAATCAAGGGATTGAAGTTGATCCCACCAAGGTTGAAACAGTTCTGAATTGGAAAGTACCATCCAATGCGAATGAAGTTCATAATTTTCTTAGATTCCAGGATAATATCGAAAATTCATAAAAAAACTTTTCTCGTATTGCAGAACCACTCACACATCTGACAAGGAAAAGTGAAAAGTTAGAGGGAACACCCGAGTGTGAAGCTAGTTTTCAAGAGTTAAAGCTGAAGCTAACAACTGCACCAGATTTGACAGTGCCTGAAAGATCAGAAGGATTTGTAATCTACATGGATGCCTCTAATTCAGGATTGGGTTGTGTCCTAATGCATCATGGAAAAGTTGCAGCTTATGCATCACGATAATTAAAAGTGCTCGAACAAAACTACCCAACGCACGACTTAAAGTTAGCCGCGGTGGTACATGCATTAAAAATATGGAGACATTACCTATATGGGGGAAAGTTTGAGATCTACACTGACCATAAAAGTCTAAAATACTTTTTCATACTAAAGGAGTTGAACATGCGTCAAAGGAGGTGTCTAGAATTGGTAAAGGATTACGATTGTACCATCCACTACCACCCAGGCAAGGAGAATGTGGTAACAGACGTTCTTAGTAAGAAAGGAGAAGACAAGTTATTATTACTCACTCAGTAAGATCGTTTGATTGAAGAATTTTGCAGGATGAAGTTGACCATTGTTGAACCAAATCAGTCAACCTTAATACTAGTCATAATGGTGGTTCAGCCAACATTGAGAGAGCAAATCATTGACGCTAAAAAAGGTGATCAATTTCTCCAACTAATGAGCAACAAGGTCAAAGAGAAAGCAACTAATGACTTTTCTATTGCCTCAGACGGAGCACTAATCTTTAGAGGTAGAATTTGTGTACCGAAAAGAGATGAGCTACGGGATGAGATGATGAGAGAAGCCCATTATACTCCATATATTGCACATCCTGGCGAAATAAAGATGTACAAACACCTCAAGAGCAACTTCTGGTGGAGGGGCATAAAGCGTTCAATCGTTTAGTACGTTAAAAGATTTCTTACTTGCCAAATGACCAAGTCTGAACATCAACGATCAGCCGGACTGTTGAAACCATTGGAAATTCCCGAATGGAAATGGGAACATATGATAATGGATTTTGTGACGGGTCTACCTAGAGGTCCTAAACAACATGAAGCTATATGGGTCATAGTCGATAGGTTAACCAAAGTCGCTCGATTTGTACCAGTCAAGATGAACTACTCAATGAACCGATTGGCAAAATTATACATCGATGAGGTAGTAAGATTGCACGAAATTCCAGTGTCGATCATCTCTGATCGTGATCCACGTTTCACTTCAAATTTTTTGGAAGAATTTGCAATTAGCTATGGGAACCAAATTAAATTTCAGTAAATCCTTCCATCCACAAATTGATGGACAATCAGAGAGAACAATCCAAATTCTAGAAGATCTATTAAGGACATGTGTTGTGGATTTTGGAGGAAGTTGGGAGATTATTTGTCCATAGTAGAATTTGCCTACAACAATAGCTATCAGTCTACTATTGAAATGGCACCATATGAAGCACTTTATAGACTGAGATGTATGACACCAATCCATTGGGATGAGGTTGGAGTGAGAAAAATATTGGGCCCAGAACTGGTGGAAAAATCTGAGGAAGCAATTATTATGATTCGTGAAAAAATCAAGATCGCCCAAGATCGACAAAAGTCATATGCAGATTCACAAAGGAAGGACTTACAATTTGAAAAATGAGAAAAGATATTTCTGAAGGTTTCAGCCATTAAAGGAATAATTCGATTTGGGAAAAGGGGAAAGTTAAGACTGAGATATGTGGGACCATTTGAAATCTCTGAACGAGTTGGAGATGTGGCATATCGACTTGCTTTGACTCCGGAGTTATCTTCTATTAATAATGTCTTTCATGTATCGATACTTCGGAGATACGTCCCTGACCCCAGTCACCATATCAAACTCGATGATTTGGAAGGTAACAAAGATCTTACATATGAATAGGGGTGGCAAAATGGGCCCGGCCCGATGGGCCGGCCCAGTTGGCCCGTCTTTCAGGCCAGGCCGGGCCCAAAAATAAGCGGCCCGAAATGAACCGGGCCAACCGGGCTTGGCCCGAAAAAAATATTGGCCCGGTTTTTTTTTTTTTTTAAATTATGATGTTGCAAATTTGCAATGTACCAAACCAAAAGGCTCAAAACAAAAAACTACCCAAACCCTAAATTCCTAATTATAATTTCTAACTTTTTTTAGTTTAATTCTATTAATGTTTGATTTTTAACCAAAATGAATTGAGTTTCAATAAACTAATATTTATTAATTAGAATTTTCCAAAATGAGTTTAGTTCCCCAGTTTGTTTTCAGGTTCTAAACGTGTGTGTGTTTTCATTTTTCAAGTTCATTAATAATATATATAATTAGAATCTTATTGATTAGTTTCATTAATTATATATATATATATATATTCTTTGAGTGTGTGTTTCCTTATGTTTAAATTAATATTAAAAATATTTTGGGATTATAATTTAGTGTCTATCAAAATATCTTTATTATTTTTACATGTTAAAAATAATAAATATAAATAATATATTTCAAATTTAATTATTAAGTAATGGGCCATTTTGGCCCGGTGGCCCGCATAGGGCCAGGCTGGGCCGATAAAATGTAGGCCCGATTGGTACCGGGCCGGGCCCGGCCCGGCCCGTAAAATACCAGCAGCCCGGTGGGCCAGTGCCGGGCCGGCCCGGCCCGGCCCATTTGCCACCTCTACATATGAAGAACAACCAATATGTATTTTTGGAAGAAAAGTTTAGACCTTGAGAAATAGAGATTTACACTTAGTCCTGGTGAAATAAAATAGACATGGAGAAAGACAGGCAATATCGGAGCGCGAAGGAGAGATGCTAAGCAAATACTCTAAATTGTTGTCAAATTTGGTGCAAATTTCGGGGGCGAAATCTTTAAAATGTGGGGAGAGTTGTAACACCCCATTTTCAAATATATTATATTTTATATTTTTAAATAATTTAAATATTTTTTTAAACATTAAACTCTAAAAATATTTGTTTGTTTAAAATTTTTTGTTATAAATTGAAGAGCTAATATTTTCTAGGAACTTTAAAAGTTTAGCAGGATGACATACTGAGGAGGCCGAGCTCAATTACGACTCACTCGAGGTAAATAAGTTAGAAAAAGAAAATGGTGAATTAGACATCAATCAGTCAGATATAATCTAAAGTATATTATAAAAAAAAGTTATATATGTTATGACACTAGTTAAAATAAACCTTAAATACTTTATATGAAAAATATTCACTATATTTAGGTGAATTTTTCATAATTACTAAGTTACAAAATTTAATATTTTTATTTGAATTATTTTAATATTGAGATTATAAATGTAACTCTATATGCATGTATAAATCTTATACTAAATTTTATAGACTAAATATTCTTAATATTATATTACTAAATAATATTATCTTGTTATTATAAGAAAATAATATATATATAATAAAAAAAGAAAAAAGAATATTTATATAAAAGAAAACATGGGTTGAGGGGGACTTAAATGGACTAAGTTCATACCCGCATGATGTGTGAGTTTATATATATAATTATAAATATAAATATATATATATATATATATATATTAATAGTTAAGAGAATACAAGTAATATTTATATATATATATATATATGTATAAAACTATATATATACATACTATTAAATAAATAAAGTTAATTAATTTTATTTAAAAAATTAAATTAAAATAAATTAATAAAATGTCTAGAAACTTCACCATTTTTCATTCGGAAAAGAGATGCTTCGTCTTCTTCCTTCTCTCTACACTCTCTCTCTCTCGATAAAAAAAATAAAATATCAAAGGAAGCCATTGATTTCTACCATAACTCAAGGTTTCTTCAAGGTTTGAAAGTCTTAAGGTAGGATTAGAGAAAATCACATTTTTTTCAACCTTTTTTCTTCAAAATGAGTTTTCACAGAACTACGACGTTCTTCAACTACATGTGTTTTTTCTTTTTTCCATTTTTTGTCAGCAATATTTTCTTAGGGATGATGGTCAGATATTTTTGTTGAGGCCCAAAAAAAATATTCTTTAGCAGTTGATTTGATAATTTATAATGGATTTTATTATTTAGCCTACGGACTTGTGAAAAATGAAGTTATTTGATTTATAATAAGGGATTACATGTTGATTTGTGATTGCATATGACTTTTACTTTGCTTTTCCTACTGTAAATCTCACTCTCCATTGTGTCATGACATTGGATGATTGAATTAAGTCGAGTGTCCCAACTATGCTTGCATGTGTATTAATTTTGGAATAATTACAAGATGGAACACTTTTAAGACTCATAATTTCATATTTCCAAACACAATATTTTATTATCAAACACAACATTTTTTCAATTAATTAAACATTATTTCTCAATGTTCGTGCCTTTAAGTCTTCAAAAAAAAAAATCTCTTCTCTCTCCTCTTTTTTCTACTTTTTCACACTCTCTCCTCTCTCTCTCTCCTCTCTTTTTTACTTTTTCATATGTTTCTCTCTCCTATCCTACAAACAATACCCATCTATCTATTCCTCATAAATAATAATAATGTTAATAGGAATAATATTAATACGTTTCTCCTTTTCATACGTTGGCATATTAAATTGAGTTTTAATACATCCAACGGAAATTCCACCGTAATAATATCCAATTGGAAATTCTCTTATTAATGGTACCATACAAATTTGAAAATTTATTTTTGGAGATTCCGATTTAATGGAAAAAAATTATTAATTTACTAAGTCAAATTTAATGCTAACATACAAATTTGAAATTCTCTTATTTTTTCTGTTTTAGTTTTTGATTTGGATAAACAATCGAAATAAAAATAATAATAAACAATGATAATTAACAATAAAATATTTTTTTTATTCAGACTTATAAAAGTATTTTCACGCTCCCTCTCCTATTTTATATGCATATGACTCTGTCTTAGGCTATTGAGATCTCCTTTAAATTTGATTGTACTGTACATATTAGTATTTTTAATTTTAATTTGAATTAGTCATATTTATTTATTTATTTGAAAGGGACCTTTTTTATTATTTTAAAGGAACAATTAATTGATATTTTTTCAACAAGATATACACAATGACATGCTATGTCCACTTGTATATTTTAGCTACATTTTTTAAGCGTTCTACGTTGACTCTTTCATTTTAAATTGTATACTATTATACATATAAAGTGTCACTAAATTCACATTTAAAAAAAAAAAATCCTTTTATGCATTATAAATATATTCAAATTTTTACACATATTCAGATTGAGTACTCTTAATTTTTTCATATTCAAAATCCCATATACTACGAATATATTCATATTTGGATTTTAATTCCTTTTATATTCCAGAACAATTAGACATATATTTAGATTCTTCAATTCAGAACAATTAGCCATATATTCAGATTTATATATATATATTCAGATTTTTTATTTTGAATACTGCATATTTATTTTTATATACAAAACAGAAGAATAAATATCATACACAAATTTCTGAATATAATTCAAAACATTATTCGTACTTTTTTTAAACATATTCGTAAATTTAGTTTTAATTTGAATTAGTCATATATTCAGATTTTTACACATTCGGATTTTAATTTTGATTTTTTTAATTTTAAATTTTTTATTTTGTTTAATTCAGATTCAGATTTCTTTTTTTTTTTTTAATTTGTTGAAATTTTTTATACACATATTCAGATTTCAATTCTTTTTCATATACTTATATTCGGATCCTGCAAATTTTAAATACTGAATACCAATAATTTATTTCTGAATACCAAAAAAAAAAATACAACTTGCAAAATTGTGAATACTAGTAATTTATTGTTGAATATTCATATTCAAATTTTAAATTGTGAATACGACTAATTTGTTGTTGAATATTTATAATTTAAATTTGCATCTTTAAAATTGTAAACAAAATAAAAAAAATAAAATTACAATCTTCATCTTTATCTTTAAACTTAGATCTGCAACTTCATCACGTCAAGATCTGCAACAAAATATAAAATTTATCAAGAAAATTTTATTAAAAAAAGTACACAATGAGATTTTATTTAAAAAAAA
>JAPKLY010000070.1:613100-628841 GCA_026898435.1 Prunella vulgaris | reverse complement strand
TATTTAATAATATAATTTTATAAGAAATTTTGGTTCGGGGTATTACACACATGCTTTTTTCTCTTGCTCTTCCACGAGCTTCTTCTCTCACTCAGCTGACCATGAATAGAGAAATTTCAGCTTTTGTTGCTTGGGTCCTGAGGGCTTAGATTTCTCCTCCGCTGGCTTTGCTGTATCAGACTCAAAAGACTTGCCTGCCTGAGCCTTGACTCTTTCAGTCATGCTCGCCTGGGCCTTCTTCTTCTGAGTCCGAGGCCTTCTCCTGGTGCCAGCATCATCGGAGTAAGCTCTGAATAGATTGATTTTCGCTGGAATGTCAAGTGATTGGGCCTGATCCACATCACCGAGATCCAGGGTCTCCAAGAGCATAGAAATCTTGGTACCAAAGTGCATCTTGGCCTCGAATGTCACCTGACCCTCTGGCGAGTACTTGATTTTGCTGGTCTCAACCACCAGCACTTGGAGGAAGTAATCCTCCCAGTTAAAGTTGTCCATAGAGGCGTCCGAGATTGCCATCATCGTATAAAGCTTTGGTCTGGAGATCTACTCCAATCCTCCGACAATCCCCATCACTCCCTGACTTGTCAGGTCGAAGAAGTGGCGGTTTTCAGTCCTCAGGACTTATTTATTCAGGCCCGACTTCAGGACGACATCCCCATCACATAAGGACTGGAGAAAGTCCTTCTCAATCCCATACCCATAATCCACTGGGCTTCGTCCTGAACTGGGAAGATTAAAAACCTCTTTAATCTTCCTCTGGATGTTGAGAGTGACCCATCTCCTGGTCATCTCCTCCTCTCCATCCTTCCCCTTTGTACAGGTGGTCAGGGGTATGCAAGTTTCCCACTCCTGGGACTCCTTGTTCTGCGCCATCTTTAGGTAGAATGCAGCAACAAGTCTCGGGTGGAGCCTCTGTGGTCTTGCTGTAATGAATTGCAGAAGACCTGTATTATTGAATAGTTCTTGTACAGGCAAAATATCGGGGTGGTTGGAGGAAAAATCCCCATATGGTTCATAATGAATCTCATTCCTTAGATGGAAAAGATTTCCAAAGAAAGAATCTGCAGATGGAGAAGCCATTGAAGTAATATGAAGAAATGAATAAGGTCGGTTTGCAGAGAGGAATATGTAAGGAAAATATTTAGGTGCATAAAGATTTTAACAACACAATCTTCCCCTATTTATACAAAAATTCGGTTTTAATCGGGTGGCTTAGAAAATAATGACCTATGAGATTCAATGGACAAGATTGAACAGTGAAAAGCATTTGACTCTTCGGTTTTTCAAAAGTAATTGGTCAAACTTTATCGAAAACTGTTCCCGCCCACAGTGCATTAAATGCACATTAGAGCATGTCCGTATTTAATTCAAATAAATTGTATTAAATAATAACCGAATATTAAAACGAATGGCTGGGATCATTTGACAAATTAAATTGATTTGACAATACAGCAAACAGTATAAGGAAAATGCACGCAAGATCAGATGAGTAGATAAAAATCAGAAAACATACCAGTCAGTCAGATTTGTATTCTGACTGATACCACTTATTGCCCTATCAGGGTGACAAGACCTGAGTTCAGTGTCCTGAAACTTAGTCAGTCTATACTGATCATTTCTCTTATACAGAATGTTCCCCCTTCAACCATTCATATTCTCTCTAGGATTCCTTCATCCTGAGTCCATATGAGTTATTCCCCCTGACCTTGTGCATTCTTATCAGAGATTCAGACTGAATCACCTAAGCCTGGGTCAAGGAGTCCTAACTCTACTGATAACTCAACAAACCTGGTTTCAGGCAAAGCCTTAGTCAGGATGTCAGCTCTCTGTTTTTCAGTAGGGACTCTCTCCATCCTGATGTCCTTCTTCTCAACATGATCTCTGATAAAGTGATGCCTGATGTCTACATGCTTACACCTTGTGTGTAAGACTGGGTTTTGGGATATGGCAATGGCACTATTATTGTCACAATAAATTGGAACTTCAGTGGCCTCTATTTGGTAGTCTCTCAGTTGTTGTTTCAGCCAAAGAATCTGAGAACAACAACTGCCTGCCGCCATATACTCAGCCTCAGTAGTAGACGTTGCAACACTGGTTTGCTTTTTAGAAAACCAAGAGATCAGTTTACTCCCTAGAAACTGACATGTGCCTGTAGTTGATTTCCTATCAAGTCTACAGCCTCCATAATCAGCATCTGAATAGCCAGTCAGTTCTAGGTTGTCATCAGAGGGATACCAAAGTCCTAGATTGATTGTACCTCTCAGGTATTTCAGTATCTTTTTGGCACTCTCTAGATGACTCTTCTTTGGATCAGACTGATACCTTGCATAAACTCCAACTGCATAAGTGATGTCAGGTCGACTAGCAGTCAGATATAATAAAGATCCTATCAGTGCCCTATATTCAGTCTGATTTATTGAGACTTCTTCTTTGTCAGGATCCAGCTTCTCATTTGTGTTCATGGGAATGCGTGAGACTTTGCTGGACTGAACTCCAAATTTCTGAATCAAGTCCCTCGCATACTTGGACTGATTAATGAAAATTCCGGAGTCAGTTTGCCTGACTTGGAGACCCAGAAAGAAATTCATTTCTCCCATCATTAACATCACAAATTTCCCAGTCATCAGCTTGGAGAATTTCTCACAAAGCTTCATATTAGGAGATCCAAATATTATGTCATCCACATAAATCTGAACCAAGAGAATGTCTTCCCCTTCGGTGATCTGGAAGAGGGTCCTGTCCACTGTTCCTTTTACGAACCTATGGTCTATCAGGAATTGGGATAATGTATCATACCAAGCTCTCGGAGCTTGCTTCAGGCCATAAAGAGCTTTCTTCAGGTGATATACCTTGTTACCAACTTCGAATCCAGGAGGTTGCTCAACATACACCTCTTCATTCAGTACACCATTCAGAAAAGCACTCTTTACGTCCATCTGATACACTTTGAATTTCTTGAATGTTGCATATGCCAGAAACAACCTGATTGCTTCCAATCTTGCTACTGGAGCAAAGGTCTCATCATAGTCGATACCCTCGGCCTGAGAGTAACCCTTTGCTACTAGTCTGGCCTTATTCCTGACAACAACATTCTTTTCATCCCTCTTGTTCTTGAAGACCCACTTGGTGCCAATAACATGTTGACGCCTAGGTCTCTCAACTAACTCCCAAACCTGATTCCGCTCAAACTGATTGAGCTCATCCTGCATGGCTAGGATCCAGTTGGGATAAGCTAGAGCTTCTTCTATGCTTGTAGGTTCCTGATCACTCAGGAAGTAACAAAACATAGCGCTTTCACCAAAGGACAACCTCGTCCTGACCCCCTCATTGATATCCCCAATGATATCAGCCAATGAGTGATCATCTAGCCATCGCCTCCTGCTGACTGGAGCACTGGGAGCTACTGACGTTCCATTGCCTTATCCTGAAACATTAGTCTCGACAATAATAGGCAAAGAAGCGGAACGAGCAAGAACAGGGGATACTGAGTCATTTCCTGAGGGTTGACCAATATCAAAGAAATTGTTTCCCCCTACAGTGTTGGACTCAGCAACTGTCTCAGGTGCAGAAGCATCATCACCGACAGTACGTACCTCAGGTTGAGTCTGTCCTTCTGTCTGAGACTCAACGTTTTCCGAGGCAGGGGCTTGCTGAGGGTTGGCCTGAAGTCTATCCTGATCTTCATCATCATCATCCCATCCCTTGGGAGCACTGACAAGTTTGATCTTGAATTCAGGATTCTTCAGACTCAGTCTTGTTACCCTTTTGGTAATTCCCTCAGTGTCAGGACTTGGAACCTGTTTCCTATGCACTGATGCAGTCTCATCAAACACAACATGAGGTGTTTCCTCCACACAAAGGGTCCGACAGTTATACACCCTGAAAGCTTTACTGACTGAGGAGTATCCTAAGAAAATTCCCTCATCAGATTTGCTATCAAAGGCTTTCAGCTGGTCTTTCCCATTGTTCAGGATGAAACACTTACATCCAAAAATATGGAAATAAGAGATGCGAGGCTTTCTCTTGTTCCAAGTTTCATAGGGTGTCTGAGCATGTTGTTTGTTCAGCATAGATCGGTTCTGAGTGTAGCAAGCAGTGTTAATTGCTTCAGCCCAGTACTTCTTGGGCAGTCCTGATTCAGCCAACATGGTCCTGGCAGCTTCCTTCAGGGTTTGATTCCTTCTTTCAGCTACCCCATTCTGCTGAGGGGTCCTGGCTGCAGAAGTCTCATGAGCTATACCATGGTTAGTACAAAAGTCAGTTATAATAGAGTTTATAAACTCGGTTCCTCCATCTGATCGGATCCTGACTATGCTCTGACCCTGTTCAGTACTCAATTGCTTGAGTAACTCTGGAAGTTTGACCTGAGTCTCCTTTTTGTTCAGCAAGAAAATAACCCATGTGTACCTGGAATAATCATCAACAACAACAAGGGTATATTTCCTACCATTTATGCTGACAGGAGTTACTGGACCAAAGAGATCCATGTGTAGGAGCTGAAGCACTCTGTCAGTGGAGAAGGCTTCCTTCACTTTGAATGAGGCTTTGGTTTGCTTGCCTTCCTGACATGCTCCGCACACGTGGTCTTTGCTAAAAACTTCATTAGGCAGACCATCTACAAGAGAGAGTCTAGAGATTTTGTTAATAATCTTGAAGTTTAAGTGACTCGGACGTTTATGCCAAAGCCAACTGAGCTCAGAGAAGCTCTTAGCGACCAGATAGGTTTCAGGAGGGCTGCTCTTGAAGTCAGCAAAATATACATTGCCCCTCCTGACACCTGTAATCAGAACCTGTAGTGTAGATTTGTCCTTCACAAGACACATGTTAGATGTAAATTCTACACTATATCCTCGGTCACAGAACTGACTAATCGAGAGTAAGTTATGTCTCAGTCCCTCAACATATGATACATTCAGTACACGGACAGAGTCAATAACAAGGGTTCTGAATCCTCTGGTGAAACCCTTAGAGTTATCACCAAAGGTTACCTGCGGGTCTTCCTGAGCTACATAATCCTGAAGGAGATCACGAAATCCGGTCATGTGCCTGGAACATCCTGAGTCCAAGTACCAGTCCTTCATCAGATCCTCCTTCCTCTTCTTGTAGCCCGCAGTGACCTGAAAAGAATCAGGCCTCAGGTACCCATCTCGTATTGGGTCCTACTGAGTCAGTCATACCCTTCGGGATCCAGATTTGTTTAACAATTCTGATAGCATCAGAAGCGTAAACTTGTTTCCCTGAAATATCAACATACACAGTTCTCTTCTTCCTTTGTGCCTGGGTAGTTGAGGGTGTATGGGTGTCAGCCTGAGATACAGGAGCCCTATATTGATTTCTGGGGGTGGGCCTCCTGTTCCTTCTTGGCCTGGGTGCATTGGGCTGAGTTTGATCCCTAGAAGGAGCAGCTCGGGCCTGACCTTTTGGCACTTGAGGTCTAGCCTGAGTGTTTCTGGAGTCAGGTCTCCTTTGCCTTTCAGAGGCCACCTGGTTTGTCCTTCTCCTTTGAGGATTAGGACGCTCCTGATGGGCTCTGTGCCCTGTCTGAGAAATCTGGACCTCAGTAGTCATTGGCCTTGCCTGAGGCCTCCTCTGTCCTGAGTTTCTTCTGTTCTGAACATTTCTAGGCTGGGCCTGAGAAGTGCTGGAAGCAGAATTTTTCCCAGATTGAGGATTCCTAGGCTGAGCCTTGGATTTCCCTTGATCTGTCTTTCCTAACTCAGGATGAGGAGCCTTGGCCTTTCCCTTAGGTTTTGGCCTAGATTCCTCAATCCTTTGCCTGACAGGTTCAGCAGGAATTTTCTCCTTCCCTTTGCCTTTATTCTGATGAGCAACACTCGAGCTCTTGTCATCAGGTAGAGCAGGGACAAACTTCTTCTGAGAGTTGCTCCCTGAAGCACCTCTCTTTTTCTTGCCCTTTGGGTCTTTTGAGGCATCGTAGCCTAACCCAGCTTTAGCACCATTAGTCAGCTGAGAGAAACTTGTCAACTCATCAACCACTTGGGTAGATGTGTATAACTTCTTCAGCTTAACTTCAAGATGCCCATTTGTTTCTTTCAGGGCCTCAATTTCAGAGGTGTATTGAAGCACCAACTCTTCATGAGCTTTCTCCTTTGAGATCAGCTCAAGATCCCAAGCAGTTTGCTCAGCACAAATGCGAGCTTGCCACTCAGTTTCGAACATCACTCTCAGAGCAATTCGCTCAATCATCAGTTGTTCCTGAGCAAGGAACAGACCCGTGTCACGAGTCTCAATCAGCGAGCTGATTACACCCTTCAGCCTTTCTACCTCCAGTGGAGCTTCATCATGCTTGTTCCGAGCATGAAGTAGCTCTTCCTGAAGATGTACTAATCTGAGGGCTTCTTCAGTATCTTTTACCCTGAGAGACTCAGTTAACCGATCGTTCTCCTCACTCAGATGTGCATTCACATCCACTGTGTGAGTATGAGTCTCCTGCAGCCTTGAGAAGTCAACCATCAATTGCTCTAGGGCAAGCTGAAGGTCGAGTTCTCCTGCTGAATCTGAGCTAAGCTCAGGTGCGTGATCAGGAGAAGAGGCAGAAGAACATACCTCGTCATCTGCCATCAGGCAGAGGTCATCATACTCTTCATCGGAGAAGAGTTCAGGGGACCGGTGTCCTGGGCCATCTGATTCTGAGGAATCCTCAGCAAGCAACGCTCTCCGGTCTGATGCCCTGAGCTCTCTCTTGGCTCTCCGATCTTCTCGCTCACGAGCACTGAGCTCCGGACAATCATACTGATAGTGTCCGGTCTTTTTGCAGTGGTAGCACTGATCTACATCAGAAGCAAACTTCTTGTCAGTGTACCTTTTATCAGATGACTCCCTCCTGCTCCCTGATGATCGTTCAGGTTTGGAGCTGGATCTTCTGGGCTCATCATCTCTCCTCTTCTCATCTCTTCGTCGCTCAGGCTCGTTGTGATCCCTCCTGGAATCTGAACCCCTCATTTCTTCTCTTCGGGGGTTAGATCTCCTGGGGCTGAAGTACCTGCGATCACGGGTGTCAGTATAAAATTTCTTATACTTTCCGAATCGAGAGTTCAGTTTCTCGAATCGCCGTGCTATCAGGCTGTACTCCAAGGTAAGCTCATCTTTGTTCATGTCCTTCAGAGACTTGGAGCCAGATCCAGCCTCAGGCTCAGGAGTAGCTTTAAGAGCCACGCTCTTTTCTTTTTCAGGAGTCTTTTCCTCACTAACTTCCTCACTGACAACACCCTTCTTCTTCCTCTTATCGAGGTCGAATTCCAGAGCCTTTAACTCTGAGAATAGGTGAGAGTAAGGAATGTTTGTAAGGTCCTAAGTATTCTTTAGCAAGATTACTCCTGTGTCACATCTTTCAGGGAGATAATTTAGGATTTTAGAAGACACCTCCCTCTTGGGAAACTCCTTCCCAAGGGTTGCTAGCTCGTTCATCATCTTAATGAACCGAGCTTCCATCTGATCGATGGATTCACCTTCTAACATCCTGAAGGCCTCAAACTTCCTGATAGCAAGATCTCTCTTGTTCTCCTTGATCTTTTCTGATCCCTCACTCATTTCCCTCAAGGTATCCCAGATCTCCTTAGCTGTCCTCAGGTGCATGAGTCTGACCGAATTCTCGTAAGAAACGGTGTGGAGTATAATGTTCTTAGCAACATTATCCAGTCCAATTTGCTTAATCTGATCAGAATTAAGCGCGGACCTCTCCACCTCTTCATCTCCGGCGGCTGGAACAGGTACATTGCCAGCAACAGGCCAGGTCGTCTGAAGATTTCTCATAAATCTGATTGGGCCATGCTCAATCACCTGTGGCATCTGATCATGGATAGAGTATAGATGTGCAAGTACCCTGAATTTCCAATAGTCATAGTTGTCAATAGAGAATTCAGGAAGATTGCCTTCGAGGCGTTTAGAACCGGATGCCATGGTATGCAGTTTTTCAGAAACAAGATCTATTCAGTAGACCACCAAAAGTTTCTCCTCAGAAACTGTTGGTAAACAAAGTCAGTGATCTTTTGAACCACTGCTCTGATACCACTTGTTGGTCCCGAAACGAGTATAATCAGTGTATGGGGGGGAATACACTAATGTCAGATTTTTCTGAAAGACTCAGAAAAATGGTCTAACACTCTCAGTCAGGAACTCCTGAAGTACTCAGTATGCTGAAGGTCCACAGGGGCAGCAGGGACAATTCAGTAACGAGTCAGATAAGCTGAGTGTGAGTAAAGTGCTCGGAAGCTCAGTAGAGATAACAAACCTACTCACCGCTTGGAAGCTAGTCAGTTGGACCACTATCTCAGTGAGCCAGAGTAAGTGCGGAAAGTGAGCCTTTAGATTCTACTCGATTTAGTTTCTGAAAACATTTTCTCTGAGTTTGCTTAATAAACTGGTGGTTAAGGCTGAGTGCACAGTATTAAGATTCAGGATGATTGATTCAGTCCTGAATAGAAAAACGATGCAGAATGTTCAGTTTATTATGATGACAGTTATGATCCTGAACAAAACAGTAAATCAGCACACAGGGGACTTTTTAACGTGGTTCGGAGATAACCAACTCCTACATCCACGACCTGATTTAACAGGAAGCTATCCTCAAAACCCTGAGGATAGGTACTTGGGTTTTACGTGCCAAGGGACACGAGTAGCCAACTTCCTCTCTTAGGAACTGACCCCTGGGCGTTTTACAAGTCCCAGTCCTTCTAACCAACCAATCTCACACCTTGAGTGGTTTGGTATTCTGGTTTCCAACTAAGATAGCTCTAGCAATACAAAACAATGCTAAATAATAGAGCTATCGTTCTAAGCAAATACAGAGTGAATCCTACTACAACACTAGGTAAATTTAATTGCAGAGTGTTGTTTATAGTATGCTTTGAATGCTTGGATTCTTGAGAGTTTTCTCTTGGAAATTTCCCGTTAGTCTTGAATGGGTGCAAGGCTCTCCATATTTATAGGCAAGATTCAAAATAGATCCGTTGGAGGAGATCAAATCAGATCTTCCAATTTTAGGTAGATTGCAGGCTAGAAATATTGTTTGACCTAACCGCCATGCTTATTCTGGCAAGTTGTCACATCACCTGCAACTTTTGAGACGCATTAAATGCCGCATTAAATGCTGCGCAGACTCCGTGCATGCGTGTCGAAAGATCATTGGCTCTCCGCTATAACGGCTAGTTGACCTTCAGACATTTGTCCTTCCTCGTACATTCAATGCTCTGAGTCTCTTGTTAATAACTCAGTCTGAACGTGTGTTTTTAATGGAGTCTACTGACATTCTCTTTGTCTCTTGTCCCATAGCATAAATAACCTTTTGCTTTGGACTTACCTGATTCAGGTGAAATTAACCACGGCCTGAGTCAGGTCCTATGTGCATTCAGCACAGCCTGATAGGTTATTCAGCCCAGTATGTGTAATCTTTTTGCTTCTGACTTACAGGATTCAGGTGAACTGAACCAAGGCCTAAGTCAGGTCTTAAGTGCATTCAGCACAGCCTGATAGGTGACACTTACTCTTCACTGACTAACTTCTGTCCTGAGTATGCTTAGTGTACTCAGTAGAAACATCAGCCAATGGTACTTCAGGATTGACTTCAGGATGAATCAGCAGGCTTCGATCTTCAGCTTCAGAACAGACAATCTTCAGCAAAACTGACTGACTCCTTCAGGATGGTTTACACTTCAGACTTCAGTAAATTGGGTCGACTCCAATATTCTTCAGTCTTCAGCATGGTCCTCCTGTACTGAATTTCTAACTTAACTATCCTGAATTATTTTATCCTGAACAACTATACTTAGGCAAATTCATCAGGGGTTTTGGGATCTAATCAAAATACTCAGATTGTCCCAACAAAGTAATATTCAATATTTACTAAATTTTGGAAATTACATGACATAGACCCTATTAATAGCTAATTTTTCAACCTACTTGTCAAAATCACAAAAAAGATTTACAAGCTACTTTTAATTAAAATTTTACAGTATGTAAATATTAGAGTGAAGAACCTACTCTATAAATTTTATCTAATTCGGTCATGTGTATAATTAATAATGAATTATCTACTGTAGTGTGTCTTTTAGGGAATTTGACTTAGAAGGTGAATTAGTGATATATTGTATTTGATCACCTTTTCAAATGAATATGGGTACCTAAAAATTGAAAAGGTAGACTTATTAATTTAATGTTATGACTGAACATGACTTTTATGTGTGAACTTTGATTAATGTTTGGCAATTAGTATTTTCCTTAAGTTTAATTAAGTTAGTATAAATATTTAGACCATATTATCGTATTATGAATGACACATATGTATGAAGTATATATGTATAGTTAGATATTAAAAGTATTGAAATAGTTATATTGACAATTATATGATTTAACGATTAAAAGACTAAAAAACAAATCAATATATCGAGTGCAGTGCGTGACAACTGGACTCTCAGGAAGCTATGTCACATTGTCAGATTGAAAAGTGGGTAACCTTTAATTTATTATGTATTAAATAGCAAAATCTGTGTGTGTACGAGCATGCATATATTTGAATTATGCTTTGTGTGAATTATGCAAGTCTACGGACTACACTCTGTGTGAGTTATGGCTAGTCGACAGGCTATGCTCAGTGCGAATGAAGACATGTCTACGGACTATATTAGTGTGAACTTAGTTGGGCCTTTCGGCCTAGCATGTACTCCGTTGACATGTTATTAGTCTCTTTAATGCATTCTAAATTATATGTTATCCTACTGGGCTTCTCCTCCGGGAGAAGACTCATGATGCTACTTTAACTGGTTTAGGAAACGTTGGCGGTGAGGAGGACGTGTGACTGACTGGCTCGACTTCATTTTAAATGATATTGTAATATTTTAAGTCCTTTGTAAGGAGTTCATTAAGTATTTTCTTATGGCATCTTTTGAAGATAATTTCCAAAATCGTATGCTTGGATTATTTAGTTAAATCGTCAAGTCTTTTTCCAAACTGCTAGAATATTATGTCAATATTATGAAATGAAATTTTACATGCATGACTAGTCTATCACATAGTGTTGTATCTTATTATGTTGAGTTAGTTATACATTTTTGTCACGTGTATGATAGTTTATTTTCGTAATCTTTTAATTAAGTGAGTTTGATTTAGACATGTGGGTAAGACACGAGTTAAACACAAGCATGATTAGGCACTTAAAAAAAATCAACTCTCATTTATACGTATAGTCTTCCGCTGATGAAATTTCAAAGTTAAATTGTTTTCAATTTCAAATGAAAATCGCTTATTATTTTTTGGCAAATAATATTTATCTTTTTAAATAAATATAAAGAGAAGGGATGACGTGGGGCGTCACACTAACACCATCACATTCTGGTCCATGATAGTTGGATATGCCATAAAGATGTCCATCTCTTCTAAATCAGAGGACATCATCTTTTATCACAGTGTTAGCACTGTAGCTATTTGCTGCAACCACTCTCCACCTTAATCAAGAACACCTTGTGTACCCCAGATTGTACCAACCCATTGATTCTTTCATATTTCTCCATGTCTAATTTTATTGAACACGAAGTCCTTGACATTTGGCCACTGATGTGAAAATAATTAGGCAATGTTGCAACCACAAAGCATACTCATTTTATAGAAAGACCTGATCTGGTCTCTGATACTAGTTGTTGGCACTGATGCAAATGGCGACTGTCAAGGCCACCTAAACGGCCATCTTGGCATTTGGTGACACTCGACCACCGATGACTAATCTAACGCTGCCTAGACAGTATGCATTTTTAATATTCTTTTATATAATTTAACTTGGAAGGTATTTCTCGAAAAAGTGTCTAATGTTGCCTATGCAGCTTTTCATATATAATTTTTTAAAATAATTTAAATCGTAAGGTATTTCTCGAAAAAGAGCCCAACTTAGAGATCTTGATTAGGTTAATTTCTGATTTGATTAGAAAAAAAAAATATTGATCCTAAGTTTGAGTCTACAATAAAGATCATGCTTATGGAGATGAGCACCATTTGTCTTTTGAAGTTTTCCTTAATTGAACAACTTAACTTTATGTTAATTTATTCGTATTATTTATTTTGCTAGTTTTGCATTTAATTTAGAAGTTGGATATATCGTATTGTGATAGTTTTTAAAATTTTGTTAACTTGTTGCAATTTATGAAAAATGTATTTGGGCTTTTTTTTTAAAAAAAAAATTCGCAGCTATGATTCCAGATTTTTTCACTCCCAGGTATGTTACTATTTAGCCAAACGCATGTTACTAATAAGCAAAATGTGTGTTACAATTAGATTAAATGTTGTTTTCTTTACATATATTCATTTGTTTTTGTAGAAATAATATTTTTTTCATACAATTTAATAATAAATGTGTGTCGCTACAAAAAATATTAATTTTTTTCATAAATACTTATGAGAAAATAATATATTTCTTATTTTCGCTCTCAGGTATGTTACTATTTGGCCAAATGCATGTTACTAATAAGTAAAATGTGTGTTACAATTAGATTAAATATTGTTTTCTTTACATATATTCATTTGTTTTGTGTAGAAATAACATTTTTTCATACAATCTTATAATAAATGTGTGTTACTACAGAAAATATATTTTTTTTCATAAATACTTATGAGAAAATAATATATTTTCTTATAGTAACACACATATTGCTTTTGTGTTATATGAAAAATTATTTATTATATAAAAATAAATGAATATATATATAAAGAACAACATTTCATAAGATTGTAACACACATTTGCTCTAATAGTAACATATATTTGCTCCCCCAATTTGTGTTACAATATGGGCAAATGTGTGTTACAATATAGGCAAATACATGTTACTGTAAGAGAAAATGTACTTTTATAAGAATAAGTATGTGTTTTTTTAATTTAATCACCATTTCTTTAAATCTAGGTATATTGATTCATATATTAATACACTTTTTTACTATTTTATATGTGTTATTATATAAAAAATAATTATTTCTATACAAATAAATATTTATGAAAAACCAATATGTTTTCTTATAGTAACACACATGATTTTTCTCTTATATTATGTTATAAACTATTTATTCTATAAAAACAGACGAATATATGCAAAATAACAACTTTTTATAAGATTGTAACACACATTTGCTCTAATAGTAACATATATTTGCTCCCCCAATTTGTGTTACAATATGGGCAAATGCGACATAGACAAATACGTGTTACTGTAAGAGAAAATATATTTTTATAAGAATAAATATTTGTTTTTAAATTTAATCACCATTCTTTTAAATCTAGGTATATTGATTTATATATTGATATATTTTTTTACTATTTTATATGTGTTATTATATAAAAAATAATTATTTCTATACCAATAAATAAATATTTTTGAAAAATCAATATGTTTTCTTATAGTAACACACATGATTTTTCACTTATATTATGTTAAAAACTATTTATTCTATAAAAATAAATGAATATACGCAAAATAACAACTTTTTATAAGATTCTAACACACATTTGCTCTAATAGTAACATATATTTGCTCCACCAATGTATGTTACAATATGGGCAAATGTGTGTTACAATATGGGCAAATACGTGTTACAGTATGTGTTTTTTAATTTAATCATCATTCCTTTAAATCTAGGTATATTGATTCATATATTAATACACTTTTTTACTATTTTATATGTGTTATTATATAAAAAAATAATTATTTCTATACAAATAAATAAATATTTATGAAAAACCAATATGTTTTTTATAGTAACACACATGATTTTTCTCTTATATTATGTTAAAAACTATTTATTCTATAAAAATAAATAAATATATGCAAAATAACAACTTTTTAATAGATTGTAACACACATATGCTTAAATAGTAACATATATTTGTTCCCCAGTTTGTGTTACTATATGGACAAACATGTGTTATTATAGAATAAAATGTATTTCTTATTTAAAATTAATTTCTTATTTATTTATTTTTACTATTTATAATATATGCTCTAATTAAATAACAATTAAAAAAATTATGCATGAAGATAATATTTTCCAGCCAAATTTTTTCTTTTTAAAAAACGTGAACAAGTATATTCATATATAAAAAAAAATTAAATTAAATTAAATAAGCTTTCCATGAATTTTTATTCTTAATTAATGATCTTATCTTATGTTTGGGCCTTCTTATTTATTCAGCCCAGTTGTTGAAATTTGTCATATGTAATTATATTAGCAAGTTTACAAACTTCGTCATTTCGCTGAATAACCTGCGAATTTTAGAATGAATATGGGTTGACCCATTTAATAATATGGTATCGTTTCACACCGTGAAGCGTTTCATATAAGTTTTTGTGTTTGGTTATTAATTATATTTTAAATTTATAATTTATCCAATAATATACATATTTGTTAATATATTAATAAAAAAATTCTTGCATAAATAGCGAAAAAAAATTGGCTTTGCAGTGCCTAAGCCGTCTAATCGGTCTAGACGCTTGGCAGTACTCGACCACTCGATGTCCGTTAACCGTCATTTGCACCCTTGGTTGTTGAAAAATTGATATTCCAAAGAGCAACCAAAAAATAAACGAAGAAAATAAAGCAACAATCACAATACAAGAATTTAATATTGAAAATTCCAAAATTAAATAAAAACCACGACCCACAAGAAAAACACATTGTATAAAAAATTCTTACTATCACACAAATATCTTTCCTCTCGACTGACACCCCTATACTATTACAAGTCTACATGACTCTCACCTTTTACTTAAAATAAATTAACTAAAGTCAAATATAAGACTAAAGTGCATTGATTGGTGCATGTGTAAACAAAACACATATATTTCTTAAACACCACTGTTTACAATCGATGTGAGATAAAATTATTTCTCTTTCATTTTAACAAAGTCCAAATTCAGCAGAAATGCATTGAATAATCATACAATTAAAACCTATAATTATATTTAATTGAAAACGTAAAATGTAAAGTGCATATTAATCAAATTTGATTGAAAACATAAAATGAAATTTGCATATTAATCAATATAAATGAAAGTGACAGGTGCACAAAACTAATTAAATTTGTCTACTAGATGTATATGAGGCATCATGTATAGTGGTGGAAATAGGGAATTCGTCCAAACAAATTTGTGTACCAGATGTATAATTAAAAATGATGGGTGTACAAAGCTAATTAGTTTCGTTTACCAGGTCTATATGATCACTGGCAAATCCTAGCATGCACATGAATTTTTAAGCTAAATTTTAATATTAATTTTAATTTTTCAAATCACACAACACAAGAAACTGTATATTTTTTTTGTAATTGAGGTATTGCTGATTATTTTTAGGATATTAATAAATATTTTTTAAAATATTACTAATTATTTTTGAGGAGTTTGGAATATTTAAAAAAAATTAAATTTAAAATTTAAATACATAATATAAACATGGTGCATGCTATAATGAATGGTGGGGGCGTTGGTGGAAGTAGGGAATTTGTCCAAACAAACCCACCGAATGAAATGGATAGGTATGTTGAGTTGGTATGCAAAACCGCGTTGTGTTTGAGATGCCGATAAACGCTACAAATTAAACTTAATTATTGGGCATATCACATATAGTACCACCAAATGGAAATTGGGATACAAATTGGCACAATTCTTTTGGCGCTTTCCTTTTCTCTTTTTTCTTCCTCATAGAATCTTAGTGCTCAACTGCTCATTATCCATTATATATATATATATAT
>JAPKLY010000070.1:602463-613000 GCA_026898435.1 Prunella vulgaris | reverse complement strand
TATATATATATATATATATATATATATATATATATTTATTTTTTATCAGCAAAAAAATTTCATTTATAGGGTATAAGAAATACCGATAAAATTAGTACAAAGGTTCAACTGACAAAAATGAGGCAATACATTTCACTCATGACATAATCAAGAAACACCTAGAGCAAGAATAAGTCTTGATGCTACTCAAATGTTATCTTAGGATCTACCTCTCAGTCAGAGTAAATAATGGATGACTTTATCTTTTGATGTGCAGACAACCAGCTCCAAACTCGTGATTTTAGTTCAACCAACAATAGGTGTATCGATTTTCTTTCATTACGGAAGATAATCGAATTCCTCAATTTCCGCAGACTCCATATGGCACATTCCCAAATGCATAAAGTAAGGTGTCGTCTCTCTTTTCCTTTGAGTAATTCACTAAAAATGAGTAAACTACTCACCGGATTAGATGGTAACACCATTTCATAACCAAGCCACTTAACACATTCCATCCAAAAGCTATAAGAAAAGGAGCATTCGAATAGAACGTGTCTTACAGTTTCTTCGTGGCCCCCACAAAAGGCGCAGTGACGGTCCGCATGGTTTGGAAGTGCTCTTCTGTTTTGCAACTTTGTTTGTGGAAGTCGGAATGCGTTCCCATAACACTCTCCAAGCATGAATAAAATAATTATAAAAAAGTGGGATCTCTCGGTGCGTAAATATCAACAATCGGTAGAATCCAAAGTCATCATTGATCAAGCTTAATTACAATCATACAGTTTAGTTGGATAGCTAGACTCCATAATTTGACCTGCAAATAATACTCAGGGTGTGCTGGCCTGTTTGGAAGGATAAAGTTATTTAAACGTCTAAAAAATATATATATGGATAGGTTATTTTACCCATTAAAATAAATAAGTAAAATCAAAATATATTTAATATATTTCACGGGTATTGGAGATATAATATATTGTCAAAGAGCAAAATTTATAGTGATTTTAAAAATATACAGTGGTATCGCATTTATGTATAAGACTGTCTAATATAATGCAAAATTTTGTATGAAAATAGTTTATGATAAATTTATCATGAATCAATTTTGAAGTATCAAAAATATTTAACTAGGTGTATCAAAAGTTGAGATCAATTAAATTTATATATTGACTTAAACTTTTGATATACCTGCTGCATATTTTGATACACTTGATCAAATATTTGATACTTTAAAATAATTTTATGATAAGCTTATCATGAACTATTTTCACATATAATACATACTCCTATTATAAATATTTGTATTTTTAGGTGAGATAATGTTTTTACTTGAAAGTAAAACTGTGTATTCTTTGTAAGAATCATGTTTATAAAATATCTCTTTAATTTAATTTTCAAATGTATTTTTTTGTTTTAAAATGCTTTTTTTTTGTCTCATGAATTTTATGACTCTCACTACTTATACCCAAAATTCTCTGAATATATTTCCTTTTCTAAACAAATCCTATTTAAATCTAAAACTGATCTAAAATATTAAACATAACGCATTTCTTACTTATTATATATGCCCTTCCACCTCAAATAAGACACCTTTTACCTCTCTCCCTCAAAACAATGTTTCGTTCCTCTGGAGAAAAAAAAAAAAGGTGCATCGTTTTTTCTAGCTCCTGTGACTTGCGACCGTACACAATTTTAGGAGGATTCAACAAAACGAATACCATATTCAATAAGTAGAGCTATTAAATAGGTTGGACCATGCTAACTTAGTATCGAACCAAGGGCATTTTTTTGTTAAGACTGGTCTGACTCGATTTTTTTAACAATAATTCAACAAGTAAACTAAAACTCCAAGGTCCTAATAAGATTTTAACAATTCAACAATCCTTAATTTACTTAATTCACTATAATAAATTAAAAATAAATAAATAGTCTTTAGTAAATTGAAATTCAAAAAAAAAAAAAAATCAAACACCAATAATTCAACTGTCCTATAATAAGTCTGAATTATAATCCATAAGAAACATACGCACTTCAAATTAAATAAAGTAACAATGTCAAGACTCTAATAAAAAATATGAATTTCAATCATATCCAATTTACTTTATGTAATATATAGTACAAATTAGTTAGTTGGGATAATTTTTTTATTCATAGAATTTTTGAGAAAATTTCTGCAAAGATATAAATATTCCGCAATTATATGTACACAAATAAATTGTTTATTGAAAGCATAAAAAAGACTTGGATATAAGAATTATAAAAAAATATTGAAAAGTTCCATAAAAAATATCAAACGAGAGATATTTCAAAAAAAAAAAAAAAAACTTACTCATTAAACTATTAGACTATTTAATCAGATTTAAAACCTATGATCATCTCTCACAAGTTGAAATTAAATTGTTTTGGCATTTTGTATATGACATGCATGTTTTGTGTGAAAAAATTGTCACGGCTGGTTTTATTTTGGTTGTTGGGATTCTTGGGAAGGGTAATAGTTGGAGAAATAAATGTTTTTGGATTACAAAAGGGTTTATGAAAATAATTTATAAAATTTATAATTTCATAAATGTATTTTAGTTATATCAAGTGTGTTTATTTTTTTAAATAAAATTTTAGGGTATGTTTAGATAATTTTGGGATATGAATGGTGTGATTCATGTTTTATATGAGGTAGTTTTATCCTCGATGACCTGTGGAACATTAATGCAAATGTCAAAATATTTATATGCATCAATTGGAATGTTGAATTCAAATGCATTTCAAAATAATATTAGTTGTTATATTAAATATATTAACTCATCAAATAATATTAAAAATTATTAATTATGTAGTAATTATGTTTTACAACTTGTTGTGGCACATATATTTCGAGGACAAACATAAACCTAGTCAAGGTCGAACTTGGGGCAACTCGGAGAATCCATGTCCTCTATTCAAGCTTTTGACCACTTGGGTAAGACGCTCGCACATATCCACCATGAAGCTCGGAGATCCCATCTCAACCAAGCAAGGTTTAGGTCGTTATGGTAAAAAACTCACCATCATGGATTAGGATATTCGTAAGCTCGGTGATTAGAGAGATCGAGCAAGGTTGCCTAACAAGGACCTAGGAGAGGTTCACTACCTCGGTGAGGAATTGAGTTTTGTCTGAAATTCGTCAGAGAAGATATCTCCTAATGTCAACTAGATCCGCTCATATTGAGAAAAAAGATCAAGTTATCGTAGATAGAGTACAAATACTCCATACCATATAGTTAAGAAATCATCCCTTGTAAGGTGATCTTATGATACCATTCATGTGGCGCCTAACTATTGGTCGAGGTCTATCTATAAGGACAAATCTCATGCAGAGTAGGTAAAGTCATAATTCATGGATTAAATTCTTGGACAAGATAAGTTCTTAACCAAACCCATGCGAGTCACTTGTAAACTATAAATAGAGTCTTTATAGGCCAAATAAAGGATATGAAAATCTTCAAGTTCAAGTCTCATAAAAGACATGACAAATCTTGGTATTCTTGTTATCATAAATTGCATATTCCTCGTAGCATTCAATAGCTAACAAACATTAAACACTCAATAATCAATAGTCATTTTGTTGCCTAAGTACAAGATACATTCATTTTTCAATCATCACCATTAAATATTTAGTTAGCAAAAATTGGTGCTAAAAGGACGATATCTTAACCTCATTTTCTTAGAAATATCCCCCAAAAAACTTGAAGAACACTCACTATTCTTCAATAAAAATTCCCAGATTTTCAAGCTTTTATATTTGCAGTTTTAGTCACATTTTCTTCTCTGAAATGGAAAAATCCAAGTCTAATGCTATCGTGGTCATGACCACATGTCTCTACTGCCTCAGGAGCCACCACTCCTAGGCCAACCCTTACGGCTACCAATGCCACCACGTCCAGACCAATTCCTCCGGCTACCTTGGCTGCTACAACTACTCTTCCAGTTGCAATTGCATCACACCAGGGAGATTCAGTCCATCTATATGCAGGAGTTCGACTCTTTTGAACATATCTAGTCTGCAATAGAGGAGCCGAGGAAAAACTTATTTGACATGAGAGTTGATCAAAGCTCACTGCCCCCGAGGAAATCTTATAGTTTGCACAAGTACGAAGACTGAAAACATAGAAAATAGGAAGGAAAAAGCCACTTGGAGGCCCAGTCAGTCCCTAAGGACCTGTTGAAATCCATCATCTTTGTCTTCATTCGTCTATACTTCAAGGACTCTGTGAGGTCTTCCTCTTGCCCGACAGACAGGAGATGCCAATCACCTCCATTATCACCATGTGTCAGCCCAAGATCGATTGGCTCTAGTATTATTCCATAATATCCATGGTTAAAACCTATGGAGAGGTTAGAAGCGGAGAACATTACCCCCACAACAGCGGAAAGTAGCCAATATTCTCTACTATTAGCCTTACTTAACCGAGGTTTTAAGGAGGGTTGATATAAGGGAAGACCTACGTACCCAAACGTCTAAGCTCAGACAATGAGCTGCTCTCCGTGGAACTAGAGTGTGCTCTGATCCAATCGAAAAATCACGCCACTACAGGTAGGGGTGGCAATAGGCCAGGCTACCCGACGGGGGCCTAGGGCTTGGCCTACTAAAAGTCTATCTCCACTCGGCCTATTTAACAAATAAGCTAGGCTCAGGTCTTTTTAAAAGCATATTTAGTTAAATAGGTCAGGTCAAGGTTTTCTAGGAAGCCTTTTATACCTAATAGGCCAGCCTATTTAACATTATATAATATTATATATATAAATATATATGTGTGTATTTTTTAAAAAATTTAACTTCTTCTTTTTATTTATTAATTAATAATATATTCAATTATAATGTCAATAATTTTCTTAATTTTTTAAACTAAATGCACATAATTTTTTTTAGTTGTTTTTATTTGTGATTTGGTAAAATATTTAGTATTATTATTGATGTTACTGAGATATTTGATAATTTTATATGTTTGATTTTGAATTTTTTTGTTATGAATAAAAATATTTTATAGAAATAATTATTAAATAGGACTAAAAAGACAAATAGACCTGGCCTATTTACTAAAAAGGCCCAGGCCGAGCCTACCAAAAAAGCCTACAATAGATAATAGGCCAGACTTGGACCTATAAATTATAAACTAGGTCTAGGTTTTTTTGTGAGAGGCCTGACCTATTCCCACCCCCTAACTACAGGCTCCATTTTATGAAGGAAAAACTGATCCTGATACTCATCCTAGCAAGCATCGAATTTACATGACGAGAAGAGAAGCGCTAGATACGACCACGTGTCGCTAATTTCCACTGACCTTGGGCGAGCGAGCTCGCAAGTGATACATCACGCTACCACCTCACTCTGTCCACAACTTCTCTAACATGTTAGAAGTTCATTTTCTATTTCACCATGAAAATCAACAAGCCTAAGAGTTGTCACTAGCTCTTGAGGGTCACGAAGAGAAAGAGAAAATCATTAAGCAGTACACTAAGCGTATCAATCAGGTTATTCTAAGTAGAGAACCCATTAGCAATAAACTCATACTTCACTCCTTGCTGGGCAGTTTCACGGGGACTCCCATGTTCTACAACCTCATAAAAATCTACCAACCATTTATGAGGAGTGCAAAATATAAGCTAACAAGCTCATCAACCGCCAAAAGCTCATCTATCCAACTAAGGACACAATCGAGCCTTGGGCACAGTCAAAAGGTTTGACGTTGAGGTATGGCCAACATTATTGAAGATTTGAGCCAGATCCCAGTCTTTATTTTTCAATACCATCGAGGATAATGATTTCCTGGAATGACCCCACGTAATGCATCAAGTACATCATATGTCAAATGAAAAGAGGTTATGCGCCTACCACGGCAGCGTAGGGTATGACACCAGGCGTTGCTGCAATCTCCTTCGATAATTGGGAAAAGATTTGAAGAGGTCAATCTAAGCAAGTTTGTAAAAAAGCTCATACCTCGACGAAAGAGGGAGGTAACTAGGGGTAACCTCACCAGCCCACTCATATGGCCAGTCTTACAGACAAGGATGAGGATGACATTGATGATGACCCCTCATAGAGTGCTAAAGCACAGGTCAATATGCTTTGATTTGGTGGAGCCTTAGGTAGACTCATCCCAGTAATTGCATCTTCCATTAGGAAAAAGAAGGCTGAGCTAATGGCCATTAACGAGGTAAACCTCATCACACTCCCCGAACCTTCTATTACCAAAAATTAAACAATCTCATTTTTGAACGAGGATAGAAAGGGAGTGTTCCTCTCAATAAATGATGCGCTAGTCATCTCAGTCAAGATTCTAGGGATAACAGTCAACCGCATCCTAGTGGTCAATGCCTACTTTTGCAATATAATCTTCAAATTTACTCTAGATCAATGTGGGGAACCATGCCAGTTACATCAAGCCATATGACATTGTCCTCAAGGGTTTGGGGGACACCACCATAACTGCCTATGCAAGGAACTAGCTCGTCGTAGAGTTAATAAGTAGCCCAGATAAAAAGGTTAGGATTGCTAGGCCCATCAAATCTATAACAGTCGATCTACCGAATATTTATAATGTCTTTTAGGGCGTCCTCTTTTTTAGTCTTTCAAGATAAGTGTCTCCTCATACTTTTACTGTATTAAGTTCCCTACTGTTGATAGTGTAAAGGTGATAAAAATGACAAATAAATGTTTGAACTACTCTTGCGTCTCTTTAAATTCTATAAATTCTACATATCTCTTAAATATACTCAACATTAAAGATCGAGTGCCAAACCTCACCAGGGAGACGGACCTCAACCTTGTCCAAATTGAGGATGAGGTCTCCATAGAAATCGATCTAACAACATGTCAGCTTGCAGTGCCCAAGATAGAACTCTCGAGAGAAGTACAGAAGACAGATCATGAAGATTAGGAGCAAAGAATAGGTTTTGGGCCCACCCTCTCGATCTTTACCCTAAGGGCAAGATCAAGGATCCAAGAGGGGTAAAGGTAACTACTTCTGCCAAGGAACTTGAATGAATTCACATTGATTCCACTCGCTCAGAGCTCAAATTATTCATTGGATCTCAAATTCCAACATAAATTAGGGGACATGTCATAGAGTTCCTCAAGAGTAGTACTGATGTTTTTGGCTAAACGCATCAAGACATGATCGAAATTGATTCTAAGCACGCCAACCATTACCTCAAAATTGATCCAAAAAGAAAGCCTATATCATAGAAATGACAAAATTTTAGGCCCAAAAAGTATGCTGCTTTAGCTGAAGAAGTCCAGAAATTACTGATAACAAGTTGGTCGATCAAGCTAGGGACGAGCCTTAGTGGTTAGCTAATGCAGTACTAGTGAAAAAGGTAAACAGATCTTGAAGGTAAGCCTTAGTGGTTAACAAGCTAGGGACATGCAGGCACTTCTTCCTCATCATTCTCTCCCTCTTCATGTTCTTCATCAGTAGTCTCTTGCCCGAAAAGGAGGTGCTTGCTCTAATCCAAGAACCAACTCAAATCTATGTCGTGTTGAATAGATAGGTCCCAAATCCTAAGGTAAAAGCTTGGATGAAGAGGGTAGCAAATTGTATATGCCATCAACCTTTTGGTGAGCTTTAACGTGGACAGTCTAGCCCAGGCAACCATCCTGATTGCATCGGCAAAAGCTAGATAACATGAGCACTTTCCGAGTAGCTAGGCATCTTTCAAAATATTGTTTGCTTCTATTGAGAGATAGTTGAGGATATCTATGAGTTTGGCATCAGCTTCTTTAAGCCCTTTCTTTGCATCCGCTAGATTAGTTTTGAGCTCACCTATCTCATGCTCAGCCCTTTTCTTATCCCTTTGAAAGCGCACAACCTCAGTAGCTCTCTTTGCTTCCTCCTCAATATTGGACTTTGTCGCTTATTAAGCTCATCGATCTGGCGCCTCAGCTCTCTCTACCTCACCCACTGAGGCCTTCTACTCCTCTCGGGTTCTCAACTCGGCCACTGTAGCATCCTCTTGGGCCTACTTCTAATCAGTGGCCATCTCTCCCCAATTCTTCCCACCTTGGCCCAAGGTTGTAGAAGTCGAAAATCGGTAATCGGGCAATTTTAGACCGCCTAGCGCATAGGACCGCCTAGGCGGCCGCCTATTTTTTAAAAAAAATTTAAAAAAAATATAAAAATACAAAATTTTGGCCGCCTAGGACCGCCTAGAGGGCGCCTAGCCCCGAAAACGACTAGAATTGTTGATTTTGCAGCAATTGGATTGGCAAGAGGCCGCCTAGCGCCCATGCCGATTTCTGTATCACTGCCTTGGCCTCAAGGTCTCTTTCAACTCTCGCAAGTAGAGAAGCTTATCAAGTTGTGTTCCTCTTCGTGATAGCATGGGTAGTCACCATCGTGGCCTAAAGAGATAGCATCTAGACCACAAGCAAGGTTGCATCCCCAAGCTACCCTAGACCCGATCCTCTAGCTCATGAGCTTTAGATAGGTTAAGAAAAGTCCGATGGAGATAGTTGAGCACCCTGAGAGTGGTCAGGATCTTTTTGGAGATAAGAAAGTGGAGCAACATGGACAGTCAGAGAGGAACATCATCTTCCAACCTGCAAGGAGAAAAGTTAGTAAAAAAATCCAACTTCTCAAACTAGTAAAATTTAAATCACAACATACCTCCGAAGTCGGGCTGGATATGCTCCACGGAAGCTCCTTCTTCCAGCTTATTGTTCAATTGTGAAGGATTGTGAGAGGCAAGTGGGTCTTTCGCCTGCTCCTTGGACTGAGGACGGAATAGAGAGGATTCAACTTAAACTACCTCAGTGTCCTTTGCATCCTCTCTAGGTCTCTACTGACTCATCAACCTAGGAGAGGCGGAAACCTGGTGAATATAGTTGGGATCAATAGACTAATCCTCAATTGGAACCCTCTTCGGGATGGTTTGCTTTGCTATCACATGAATATGCTTCGAGGTAGGGATGCCGAGTTTTCTTTTCGACTTCCTAGGCCCCTTGACAGCTTCTTTGTCCTTCCTTTTCTTTGCCTTATTGACCTCGACTATGCAAAAAAAAAATATCTAGATGCCCTCCATTAGCTTGTGGTGAAAATTTAGTATGAAGGGAAGTCGATTGCAATGCATTTATAGCTACGACAATATCGTTGAAGGCAAACTACTCATAACAAAAAAAGATATAGACTTATGTTGTCCTTGGTTCAAATGATTTGAAAGGCAGAAGAACCTCAACTCTAGGCAAGCAGAACATAGATTCAACCTTAGATATGTTGGTCTGCTTTAGGAAGAAGATATATTTACTTTAGCACCATGTAAAAATCAAAAGAAAGATTGCCTTCGCTAGGAAAATGTAACCTACATTAAGGAAATAAGAATTATATTAATAAGAACATTACGAAAAGTAAAGACAAACTTACTTTTTTGCTTGATTCTCGATCTTGTGGGGATGCAAGCTCATTCCCGTCAGCCAAGGACTTTGTTTTCTACCTCTTTGTGACCTAAACTTATTTCACTATGCCAAAAACAGGTTAAGACAACAGGTAAAAGACAACGAGTATTGGTTCTACCCGTTGTCTTAAGTCAAAATCATGTTGTTTTATATGGGCCCGTTGAGTTAAATTCAAAAATGCACTGAAAGACAATGGGTTTAATCCCCCGTTGTCTTTTCCCGTTGTGGTAGCTTTTTTTTAATTTTTTTTAATGAATTAACAGGGTTATAAATACTATCAACAGTTAGAAAAAAAATCACGTCTCTTCTTCTCTACTCAACTGTGTCGTGCCCTATCCTAAAGACCTCCACCCGCGCGCCACAGTAAAAATGTCCGGCCACCGTTCGTCTTGCCCTAGCCAGACCTCCACCCGCGCGCCACCGTAAACATCCGGCTACCAATTGTAGTGCCCTAGCCATAGAACCTTCACCCAGGGCCACCGAATCGTACAAAAATGCCCTCATCTAGAAATTGTGCCAAGCCACCGTGAAACGACTGTGTCTACACCATCCTCTACCGCCGCAAATCATCTCCGTCTTCTACCTCCGCGAATCATCTCCTTCCTTTGCAGTCATGGTCGCCTAATCATCTCCGTCCTCTACTGTATGTGAATAGGCTGTGTCGTCCACTCCATTCTCCTCAGGTTATTGAACTATGCCCTAATTTCTTTATTAGTGCCTTACTTTTAAGTTATGTCTCCTACAGTATGTTCAATGACTCTGCGAACCCAACTCTTATAACTTCTAATTTGGTTTCAAACAATGCATTCTATTTGCACTGTATTTTCCAGTCGGATTGCAATGAGAATGGATGCACCCTTTATTAAATTGGCACTTGTGCAAATATTTATGCCATTTGATATGAATTGTGTCGCATAGTGTTTTTTCATTCACCCTGTATGCATCTAATTCAGGGCTTTTCTGTCCTGAATAGCCTGAACTCATTAGTATGCCTGAAAAAATATATCTCTCTCTGATCACTGCCTCTGGATGTTAGTTTGAGTTTAATTCCCAAATCATTTTTTTAGGTATAATAACTGGAAACAAATTATTAGAAGAGCATTAGAAAATGTATTTTCCTCCCCCTATTTGATTTAG
>JAPKLY010000070.1:558873-602453 GCA_026898435.1 Prunella vulgaris | reverse complement strand
CATTTGAATTTTGACTTCGCGTTGGGTTTTCTTGTGCTTGTGAGTCTCACTTTGAAATATTTGATTTTTAGGCTCATATGGTATTGGAGCGAAAGTGATATCTTGCTATGTGAATTTACATTATCTCTGTGTTTGACAAGAATTAACTTTATGCTCTTTTTGTTTCAGCAATTCAAGGAATCCTTCACTATGTATGTGTGTGTGCAAGTATATATGTATTGCTAGAGTTTGTTACCTCTGTAGGCGTTGTATACCTGTGGTGTGAAAACTGGAATTTTCATTTAGTGCTTTTGCCAAAGTGTGTTCTCTTTTGATGTGTCTTTTTGCTAATTTGCGATGGACCACAAATATCTGTGTTTGGAAAAACCATCAGTGACTGAGGTGAAGACTGTATCAACTGAGTTGGGGAAAAGATTTCATGAATAAAGAGTACACAGTGCATGTGGTGGTGGTGGGTGGGAGGGGGAGGGGGCAGGGGTGGATGTATATCATATAACTGCACCTCAACACAACTTATTTGTAGATTTGTGAATGTGTAGAAGCATTGTTGACATATATTCAAGGAACCTTTCAACACTTAGGATTAAAATGGATATCATATTTACAGGAAAATGATTAAGTATTTAATTAGCCTAAAAATTATTTGTAAATATAAATCCCAGAAAATGAAAAAGAAAAGTCAAGCCTAGTCATTGGAGCACCTCTACAGTTTATGAACAAAAGTCATATTTCTTTTATGAATATCTAGTATAGATTTTATCTTTAACATGATTTTATTCTCTGCAACTAAACTAGCAGTAAGCAACACAAACAATATAATTAAAACTCTATCAAATTTGCTTAGGAGAGTGATTTGAGACACAACATAATAACAGCTATTCAGTTTTTACATTTAATCTACTTGCGCACAGGATGTTAGGGCAGAAATAACACCATATCACTAGGTCTCAACAGTACCTGCTCATAAATATATCCAAAATAATAGCAGCAACAAAACATGTTCTTCGTAAGCAGATAAATTACTAAACAAACCAAAACTTAGGAATAAATGATACACCTGAAAGAGAGTTCCAGGTATTACAATAGTTGAATTAGGATGCGAGACTAGTTATATTATGAAATGATTGCCCCACTTGGCATTAATACCACTCTTTAAACATTGTGTTCAGCCAACATAGTTAGCCTTTCCAGAGCCACCTCATACTATTAAGAGAAAAATTACCACAGCATGAGAGATTATCATCAAACATGTCTCATCATACCAGTTTCAACTTTCAAACAATTGGAATGAATAAATTGACAACTAAGAATAGCAGGTTAAATTGTGAATGGTTGCTGCAAGGAAATACTATATTTATTGAGTAGAAACTCAGATTAAGATAGCTTATTAAACTACAGTTTGTCCTTTTCTTTTCTTTTCATTTTTAACTAATAACTTTTTACTTGTTCGAGAAGCGCAATGGCTCAGCAGACAGGGAGAATTAGAGTTAGAAATTCATGTTCCGGAATGATAATAATGCAAAATAATCTATAGACAATCAAATACGGCTCGGTGTTTTTAATATACTACTCCAAAAGAAATATAGCAAAATAAGATTAATTTACACATAGTAATCCTTCATTCTCTCCCCTCTTTGTTTGCCTTCTTACTGCTCTTCCATTGCATCACTTGCTTTATGTCTTTGCATATACTTGTTTGAAATAATTAAGTCCATAAACAAACTCTCCAGCAAGCTCCATGCCTCTTGCCTTAGAGACAGCAACAATAGCAGCCCTACCAATCTTTTTTGCTGCCCCATTTATGATCACCTCAACATTAAACACCCATAACTAATAATTAATTTTTGGATTATCAAGAAATAAGATTAATTTGTGGATTTGGGTAAAACTTAATATTGCTCTGAGGGGGTTGCATACTGCAATAAACACTACAATATTTGTAAGCTTTGTAGTTTGTGGGATTGAATTTGCAGCTCAAAGTTGCCATGGCCGCTGCTAATGCTATAGTAATTTAATTTTGTGCTTATGCTTCACTTTTCTCGCTTTCCCAAGATAAGAAAGGTGTGTTTGGAAGGAAATGTGGGCACAATGAGAGAGAAATTATGTCGCTATTTCAATCGTATGTATATATATATATATATATATATTGACATGATTGAGTTGACTGTGATGTAAACTGTTAAAAAATGAGTAATTTTAAGTTTGAACATTTTTTAATTGGTACAAAAAATTTATATAATAGAAAAAAAAATAGAATATTTTTATATAGTGTACCAATGTAAAGTAATGATCAGTTGCCCTTCGAAATTTCTTTTCTCTCTTTTCTTTAAAAAAAATAGAATGAGAGAGAGGGAGAGAAGGGGAGGGTGGGGTGCGGGCTTTTGAATATACTGGTACCATAATCTACATGGGGTATTTTAGAAGTGGGCCCTGGTTGTTTGGTACCGTAAATTTTTTAAAACTTCATGGTTGAAAGGTTAATACTCTTTAAATTTTTAAAACTTTGTGATGGGAAGCTTAATACTCTATCAATACCTAATACTAAAATGAACTTTTAGTGACAAATTTTTTATTCTTGGAATGATTCTATTTTAAAATTTGTGCTTACTGGATGCTTATGGGGTTACACCATTAGTTTAATTATAGATCATCAAGCTTTCACCATCAATTAATGAATGTGTTTATGATACTTTTCATCAAATTTTGTCATATGCAGGTTCAATTCTTGCTGCAAGATCTTTTGAGGATACTATATATTTGAGTTGAAGGTGCTTCTGATTACAACGAAGTGTGAACCTAGCTAAGTAAGCCTTGTTTTTTTTTTTTCTAAATTAATTTATGCACAGTTTCATGTAAATCAATTTCAACTGGTTTTGATTTGCATTTGTTTTTTTTTAACGGTAATAGTTGTTTCATTAAAAATATTAATTACTTTACTATAAAGTATTAGTTGGAATTTAGGAGCATGGTTAATGGGCTAGCTAGTACGATCATCCATAATTAGTTATGTGCTTAGGGTTGTGTCCCTAATTGACTATGCTTTCAGGTTGTGTGCCTATTTGTTTTTTGTGTTGTGGGTTATGCCCTTAATTTATTTTACGAGCTGTGTCCCTAATTATTTATATGCTTAGGGTTGTGTCCCTAATTGACTATGCTTTCAAGTTGTGTGCCTATTTGTTTTTGGTGCTTTGGGCTGTGCCCTTAATATTTTTTACGGGTTGTGTGCCTTTGTATTTTGTGGGTTGTGTCCCTAATTATTTGAGTCTTTACATTATGAGCATTACCATCAAGTCAATATATGTATACTCTATCTATTATCGTAATTTAGTCTTTCATATGAAATAATATTAATATCTAATTTGTTGGGCCTTAATATTAATATCTAATTTAGTCTCTCGTTAATCTATTGTTATAGGGCCTTAATAATCTTTAATGCGGGTGTCGCAAGTATGAGAACAAAGAAAAATAATACATGGAATATAATCAAGGTATGTAAAATTATATGTATTTCGTATTCTCATAATTATGATCAAAATGTGTTTAACGAGTTTTTTACTAACCTAGGCACCTAAGCAGCCCGACGGGGAGCAATGTGGTTACTTTATGCTGCGTTACATGAAAGATATAATTGAGTTTGATGGAGTTGTGGAAGCTGATTCGATGCAATTAGTGGTAAGAATAGTTTATGTTGATGATATTATTATGTTTTGGTCTTTAGAATTTGTCTGATTATTGAGTTATGTGGTATATGTTTATATACGTCACAAGTGCTTTCTATGAAGGAGCTGATAGTTTTAGATTTTTGTATGATTGGTCTTACAAGAGAACATTTAAAAATCTATTCAATCTATGATTCTGCATTCTCTTGTCTGCTTAGCTATAGAAAGATATATCTTAGACATTTATTAAAAGCTTTACTCATTTTATTTTTTGTATTTTAACAGTTTCCACAGAAGAACTACTCTAGAAAAGAAATTGATGATGTGCGGGAGGAATGTGCTCTCTGTGTTTCTGAATACATGGACAACTAATTTACTAGAAGTGGTCAGAAGTCGAAGTTGATCGATTGCTTTTTTATTATTTTGAACATGTTGAAGTTGGAAGATTTGAAGTTGAAGTTGGAAGATTAGCAACATGTTATTAAAATTGGAAGATTTGTCGATTGTGGTTTGAAAACTATGTATGAATTAATGTGGTTATTGAATTGTGGAGATATTTTATGATGATTACATTTCTATTGGTTCTTAATTTATGGAATGAAAAATATCTATATATAATATTAATAAGCTACGACAACAGAAATAAAAAAAGAGTAAAATATAGTTTTGACAACGGATTATATTTAAGACAACGGGTATACACCGTTGTTGTAAATATTTAAGACAACGGGAATAAAAAGTAAAAATTACGGACAAAATGTGTTGTCATAGGTATTTACCACAACGGTTTTAAAACTCTATAACAACGGTTATACACCGTTGTCGTAAATACTTAAGACAACGGGTATAACAAGTAAACATTACGGACAAAACACGTTGTCGTAGGTATTTACCACAACGGTTTTAAAAATTTATAACAACGGTTAAACCCCCTTTTCTTAAATACTTAAGACAACGGGTATAAAAGGTAAACACAACGGTAGTTTTCAGTTGTCATATGCTTAAGACAACGGTTAATAAATAGTAAAGACAACGGGTATTCACCGTTGTCATAAATACTTAAGACAACGGTGAGAAACCCGTTGTCAAAAGTCTGGACCTACCACGACGAGTCGATCCACAACGGTGGAAAAACACTTACGACAACGGGGAATCCCCGTTGTCGTAGCCCTTTTCTGGCATAGTGTTTGGAGGGATTAGATATTGGCTTGCTCTAGAGCCCAACAATTACCCATTTCTTGTGGTAGGGCTTGAGGTAGACATTCCCATTGAGGCGAGCTTCAAGGCATGTATAGATAGGTCATCTTCCTAGAATTAGGTAGTTGGTATAGCTTACGAAGCCTGAAGACAACTATCGTGCTAACCACGTAGAGCTAGGCATTTTGAAGCAGTTGTATTAGGGCTAAACCCAAAAATTTTAGGCAATATCTCACGATAGGGTAGAGGAAAGTCCACCTCCATTATGCCATGGAGATGGTCACCATCATTTCCAGAGTTTGATCCACCATCTCCTTCATGTAATGAACGTATAAATGGACCTCACTAGGCACCTCCCAACGAGCTCGCCAGTGCACCAACTCCCACAAGGTAACCTTGCTCTCCAGCGAATTTTTTTAGAAAAAATTATTCTTAGATGCGCCCACGAAAGTCTAAAAGCTCATCTCTAGTGCCATATAGAAATACTCAAATACATGCTCCAGGAACGATAGGAATAGGGCCTCACTTGCAACCTGATCTACAAACCCTTTTCCAAAGGCAGTAAGCGAGGTCCACATCCTTGTGCCAAGCTCACTCCTCTTCGCTAGCCCTTTCTTCTTCTTCATCCCTTTCCACTTCAACATCAACCTCTCTAAATAGTTCTGCATCCTCAAGATCATCCTCCTCAGGGGGCACCCTTTCTTAAGCCTTACCTTCTTGGGGACTCAATCCAATGTAGACCCCCAAGTCTCCTAGATTCTCAAAGTCACCAAATTTCTAACCGCCTCACAGTCAGAGCCCACGTTTCTGGCCACCTAAGCCTCATTAATAAGGACATCTTCCCCAAAGGGAAAAAAATACCACCCAGTCCATCATCATCGTTTCGGTGCTACGAGCCCAATATATGCCATAATGGCACCTGCCAATCGACATAGGTAGAAGACGAGGGCTTGACTCCAGAACCACCATAATTTATAGTGGTGCACACCATGTTTGAAAGAAGTGAAAAAAGATAGATTTTGAAGGAAGGCGAAAGTTACTTATCAATCTAAAGTTACTAGCGCATGATCACTAGGGTTGTAAAGACTTCAAAAGCTTGTAGATAATTTGCAAAGTGCACGATTGTGAAAAGGGATATTATTAAAAAAAACCTATATTTATAGAGTAGAGTTATGCCCCATGTGAAGAGGCGTGCCCTTTTGCCTCTCATGTGCACGTAACACGTGCGCCCTTCAAGATGCATCCATTTGTTTAAGTTTTCAAGATACATTAGTGTAATGCTGGAAATGGACACGTGACGCATAATCTACGATTTAGAGGTACAATATTTTAGGCATAGAAGGCTTTTCAATATAAATGAACTAATGAAAGCTTGCAGAGGATGTCTTATCATGCAAAGTTCATCCTGGTCAAATAACTTAGCTCCACCTCGGAAAAAAAAACCGCCTACAACAAACTAGTCCATTCCTTGAAGCTTTCGAGCAGTGTACTAGGGAGCAATTATTGGGGCATACATGTTTCGAGAACCAACATAAGCATGGTCAAGCTCGAGCTGGGGGCTGCTCGGAGAATCTATCTCTTCTATGCGAGCTTCGAACCACCGAGGTAAGAAGCTCGCCCATATTCACCATGAAGCTCTGATATTTTATCTCGCCCATGTGAGGTTCAAGCCGTTAAGGTAAGAATCTCGCCATCACAAAATAGGAAGCTCTAAAGCTTGGTGGTCTGAGAGATTGAGTAGGACCATCCCGGGCAAGGTTGCCAAGCAAGGACCTAGGAAAGGTTCATTACCTCGTCTAAAATCCATCAGGAATGATATATCTCAAACTTAACTAAATCCGCTCATATTAAGAAAAGAGTCAAATTATCTTGGATAGGGTACAAGTACTCCATACTGTATTCGGTAGAAAATCATCCGTGTAAGAAGATGTTATGACACCATCAACATAGCGCCTAACAATTGATCGAGGTCTGTCTACAAGGACAGATCTCATACAGAATAGAAAGTTAAAATTCATGCATTAAATGCATGGACAAGACAAGTTATTAACAAAATTCTAAGGGGTCACTTGTAAATTATAAATAGAATCTCTAATGGCTAAATTAAGGATCCAAAACCTTTTAGTTCAAGTCTCATAAAAGACTTGGTAAATCTTGGAGTTTTTTTGTTAACATTCAATAGGTAACCAACATTACACACCAACTTATCAATATTTATTTTGTTGTCCTAAATGCAGTCTACATTCACTCTTCCATCATCACAATTAAATATATAGGTAACAACACAACTAGTAAACTCAAATATTACATAATATATATTGTACATGGCACTCAATCTCCTCAAGTCATTGGGCCTCCTGGTCAATTCTACTACAGAGCATATCCACCCAGTTTACTTCTACTCCATCTAGGATGGCACTCATCGTGCATAGACGCCTTTTGTTCAGAGCATCCAAGTTGTGCTGCTCTGCTAGTATAATTTTCATCACGACGTCCATCAAGAACCTATACTTCCGGCGAAGCATGTTCTTCTTCAAATCAGCAGTAATACCCTGACAACTTTGTCTAGCCATCATCCTGAATGTCTCCAAGTGAGCGCTCTCCTTGTAGGTGAGAGGATCAACGTCGGACATAGAGATGTGAAACCAAGTGGCCACATCACTCTTGGAGAATAGAAGGTTCGTCTTTGCAACCCTGGTCATAATCACATCACCTTCAAACTCAGCTCTAATTAAGAGCTGCATCACGTGGGTATTGAGCGTTTTTTAATCCTTTGGATGCATAGAAGTGAAGGTTCTCAGATTTCGTTGCGTGAGCAGATCCAAAATCTCACGGGCATCGGGATTTTGGGTAGTTTCAAAATCTACGGACATTTTCGCATGCATAACCTTCATCATCTTCTTTATATTTTTTCCTATATCTGTTTTTAGAGAGAATAAGTAGAAAGATAGCAAACAGTACATAATTGTAGATAAATCGATAGAAGAAAGAGTGTACTTGGGAGAGAGAGAGAGGGGATATATATAAGTGAGAAGATGAGCAGTTTTTCAAAAAGGTGTGTCAAAAACTGATCGTCAGATCAATTTGACTGACATGTTGCATCACTTGATCGAACGGCCCAGATTAATCCGACCTTTCCAATTTCATAGGTGATGCGTGTGTGTCAGTACGCATGGCATGTTTTGATACCAATTGGGCCGCCCAAATTTCAACTTTTAAGAAGGGTAATGAGTGAAAATTTTGAAAGGGTTATTTTGGGCGTTGAGAAATTAATTATGCACTGACACATTGAAAGGTTAAAATCCTGTATTTTCTGCAAACAAAAGTTTTGAAAAAAAAAAGATTTTTCAAAAATTATTTTTAGAAATTGTGATTAACCTTATTTTTTAAAAAGATTTTATTTTAAAAGTAAAATAAACAAGAACTGAAAGCTTATCTCTCAGCTGACATGGAAGGGTCAGCTGGTACCAATAAGGTCATTCTCTTCTGATCTCCTCTGCTCTTCTGGTAGATCTTTCAGCTGATGTAGTTCAGAGAGGGGGGTCCTTGTCTGATTCACTTGACTTATGTCTGAAACAAGTTAAAGCTAACAAGACATGATAAAAAAGATAAGAAAACACAGACACATACCAATTTAATAAAATATTAATATATAATACCTCAAAATATTAATTTATAATACCTCAAAATAAATTTTACGTGAAATTTGTTTGCACATTAATATTGTGCGTTAACAAAATAATGGAACTTGGTAGCACAATTTACTAGCTAGATAATTTGAAGCCTTATGGATATACACAAAATAATTATGGGGGTATTTATATATTGCTTTAAAAAATTATCATATTTATAAATTTGGTGGTGATTAGTAGGCAATATTAGGGGCTACAAATTTTATAAGTAAAATCCATATAATGTTATTTGGTAAGGTGCAATAAAAAAGTTATATAAAATTAGTCATAAAAAGTAATCTCACTTAATAGGGTATAATATAAAGAGAAAAAAAAATTATTTTCATTTGGTAGGGTGTAATATATAGATGTATAAGAATAAAAGTTATTATTCATGTCATACAAAAATTGTAAGGTGAGGAATGTGATATAATTTAGTGCATTGTGAACAGTGAAAATAGTGTAATATGGTCTCTTCTTTTATAGGGTCGACCGTATAAAAATCGGGTCAATATAAAATTTGTATCTCCTACCAAGCAAGACAAGTCAATTCAAAAATTCATTTTTTTTTCTCTTGTACTCCCCACCAAACACCTTCTTAGTTCAAAATATTTGTACAAATATATAATTTTATCTGCACAGAAATATATTTTTAATTGCACAAAATTAATTTATATTTAGTGTCATTATTTTAATATTTTGTAATTTTTCTAATAATAAACTTTAAAGTCTAGGGAGAAGCATCAAAGCACGTTCTTTCAGCTTGGTAAGCTAGAGACATTGTCGGATGAAAACGAAAGAAGAGGAAATAAAAGGATAATACAATAAAGCCACTATACATGCCATGTTACTAATTTAGCATAAACCAAACTTAGCCGTCCTATTTTCCACGTGCATGGTTTTATCTCATTGAGGTTAAAAAATCACGCATATGATAAATTTTTGAGTTATGTAATGTTAATTATGTGAAACAAAATTAATTTTACTCAACTCATTAAAAGACACATAACGTAAGTGACATTGTTTAAGGGTGTGTTTGGTATAATTGTAAGCAATGGAAAGGGTATAGGAATGAAAATGTTATGAAATGGAAGTCATAGGTCTCATATAGCAGAACTATAATTGATTTCTTAATTTTTGGGAATCAAAGTCATAGTAGAATCATTCCAAACGCACACTATGACTTTGATTATCATTACTCAATTACAAAAGTTCTCAATCAAACATCACCTAAGACTGGGTTTTCTGTGAACCAAAGTTAACGTGTGAATTCTCTTTTTTCAGAGTTATTATAATTTTGGAGTGTAATTGTTATGCATTCTAAGTGTTATTAAAAAAAAATTTGATTTTTAAATGGTGACACTTCATGCAAACAATAGTGATGGTATATGTACAAAGCATTAATACTTGATAAAAAAAATTATGTGAATTCAATTCAAATAAAATTTTGATTTTTTTATTAATTAACAATTTTAATTCACTGTGTTGCATGAGAATTCTTATGTTTTCAGCACTAGAAGTTTGCTTATTCTCCCTTTTAGTTGTCTTCACAAAGCTTGCATACCTCATATTGTTTTTAGATTTTCACCCACAAAATATTCATTTCACAATATAAATTCTGTACATTCTATTCATTTTTTTTATTTCTATATTCAAAAAATACCAATATTTTATGAGAGGAAGGTAGTAATATACGCTCATGCATGCATGCCTATAACTCTTTAATTTGGTCAATAATGTAATCATTTATAGAGAGAGAGTCGAGATTACCCTGTACTAAATTATGACCCAATTATTCATTTATCCATTTAGTTTGTCAACTAATATTTTCCGTACTACTTTTTAACTTAGTTTTATTAACAAAACTTAATATTTGATATGGTGAGAATGATTAAAGGGTGGCTCTCTTAAATTTTTCAATAGCAATAAAAATGAAATTTCATTTTTACTCTCCATGTGTTGTTAGGATATTTTTTTTAGATTGATTTTGATGATAGCTAAGTATAAGTTTGCATATATTTAATACTAACCTTGTAGGAATTATGTTGGGAGAAAACAGAATTTTTTGTAGCTACAAATTGTAGACTTTCAAGTTTACAAGCAAAGGTTACAGCTTGAGATAAGTTAATAGCTAATGTCAGAAGACTTTTAAAAACATATTTAGATTAAAAAGAATTTTAACTTTATGAGTGTAACATAACCATGCACTCACTCACAAGAAAATAAAATTATCAATTGTAGCTGTTTGACACAAGGCAATGAGTATTGTCTTTCTTAAGCGTTAGAAGACAAATAGTACACAGGATAATCTGAAGGAAGAACCAAGAGGACCACAGTACATGAGAGAGAGAGAGAGAGAGGGAGCATTACTGAAGTTCAAATTTAAAAGCTCTCAAAGAATACAAGCTGGTACTCACCTATAAATACTAAATAGGAGATCAACCCTTAAGGTGAACAATAACAACACTCAAGCATTCATCTAAGCAAACCTAGAGCAAGCATCTGAGCGTTCTATTTTCTTTCTGTAAAAGAGTGATTCATAGGAATAGTTTGCTAGATTTTACATAGAAAAAAAATTACTTTTTAGTTGTTGTTTCCTCATCTTATTTTATTGTATTTTTACTGTATTTAGAATTTTTCTTTAGGTTAATTTGTCTTTGAGTGAGAAAGAGTATATGTACAAGTTCCAATGAGATTAGTTTTTCTGTGAGGACTAAATTTTAGGGGAATTGAATGCAAAATCTTGTGATTAAAAATAGTCTCTGTGACTAGTATATTAGGCACATAGGTGGTATAACAATTTATGTGGGAGGATTATACCACTTTTGAAACACTATAAATTCTTGTGCATGCTCAATTTGTTTTATTTTTAGTAACATTCATCATCCATTGTAACTTAGTGCATAAAATCTTCACAGAACTACTAGTTGTAGATTTCATAATCACTCAGTTGTAGACTCCGTGCATAAAGAGTTTTTTAACATCAACATTATTTCTGCTCCACAAGGGTTTTCCAATACACTTTTCAAAGTGTGAGAATTCTCTCTAAATTAATTATCTACAAGTTAAGCTATTAATTTAATTTATTTTACATAACACATAGTTGTAAACTATGTAGTCTATAGTCGTAAACTTTGGTTAAAATACTTGTAGAATTGGTTTTTTCTCAAGGTGCTGAGAAGTGGTCTATCCAGAAATTGTTTATTAAAATTTACTTTAATTTTATTTGAAAATCTTTTCACTCCCCCCCCCCCCCCCAACCTTCACCATAAGGGACCAACATGTGTTAAAGGAATGGTGGTTATAGCATTAGAGTTGTTCTCCAATTTTGAAAAAAAAATGTCAAAAACTTGTTAGTTGTGGCATTAAGATTGATTAAAGAGGATACTCAATGGGGTAATAGTTACTTTATTTAGGAGAAAAAATAATATTGTACACATCTTTTATTTTCACCAACTACTATGATTAGTATTGTTATGATATTTCTAGTTATATTTTGATGATAGCAAAGAGTAAGGTTGTATGTTTTTTAGCTAACCCTGCAGGTATAAATTTTGAAGAAATTCGACAAAGTTGTAGCTGCTAAGATGAAGTCTACAATTGTAGACTTGTCAATTCTATATAAGTATAGCTAGGGCAAACCGACAGCTGAAGATCAATGTTACAGGAAGATAACCTATAGTTAGAAATTAAGGGTTACAACTAGAAGTAGTCGTTTGAAGATTAAGGACTAATCAAGAAGAGATCATAAGGGCCCTAATACTTGTTTAAGTGAAGCATTAATTTGCACTCGCTCACAAATTATTAAGGATTATTTGAAGCTAAGAAAACTCAAATCTTTAGCTAATGAGCAATTTGTTATGGGATTTTTATTGAAGAGCTGATCGTACATCATTAATATTTTGAATGAAGGAATGAAGGACCACTACACACAAGAAAGAGAGAGAGGGGGAGAGAGAGGAGGTTTATACAACATTCTAATTCAAAATTTTCTCAATGGATAGTAACACCTCTCCATCTATAAATAGAGAAACGGGTCAAAAGGATCAACAATAACACTCGACCAATCAAGAAGCATTCAATCTGAGCAAACCTACAACTAGCATATTTTTTTAGAGTTTTAATGATATTTTTTTTATGGGATTCATAAGAAAGTTGGTCAGGATTTTCTTAGAAAATATCATTATTTATTGTTGTTCCCTCACCTATTCTTATTTTGTTTCTACTTTGTGTAGATTTTCTCTATGAGGTTAAAAGGTTCTATGTGAACCATTTGTAATCTGAGTGATTATGTTAGTTTTCTACCTAAAACAGTAGTTTGAGTAAGAGCTAGTTCATAGGGGGAAACACTTGTAAAATCTATGTGATTAGTCTTAGTGAAATTGGCACATGTGTGGTGTAACAGTTAATGTAAGAAGGTCTTACAGCCTCTATGAACCACTATAAATTATTGTGTTTTTTATTTATTTATTAATTAATTCATTGCCTTTTACTTGTTAAATTCATCATTTAAAAAAAGTGTGCATTCAAGGGATGATATTAAAATCTACAACTGTAGACTTGTTAGTCAATCAATTGTATATTTAGTGATTAGTATTTTTCATAAACACACACTCTATTCACTGCATCTAAAGGTTTCTTAATGCACTTTATAAAGTGTAAGAAACCACTCTGAAAAAGATATCTACAAGTTGAGTTTATTTACTGCAAGTTTTCAAACTTTATAGTCTACAGCTGTGACTTTTTAGATCCAAAATTACTATGGATTTTATTCAAAGTTACTGTGAAGTTATATCAAGTATACTATTTTGAAAAATTTTATAAGTTTCTTGAAGGTCTATTCACTCACTCCCCCTTTAGGCCTTCACCATTATACTTTTTTTCTCATTCTCAGAAAATTTCCATATGAAGCGTCGTAAGTAGGGGTGGAAATAGGCCAAGCCAGGGCCCTCACAAAAAAATCTGGGTCTGGTTTACTATTGATGGGCCTAAGTCTAGCCTGTTATCTATAGTAGGCTCGGCCTAGGCCTTTTTAGCAAACAGGTCGGGCCTGAAAGCCTTTTAAAGGCCTACCTAATAAGAGTTTTTCATAATTTTTTATTCATCATGAAAATTTCAAAACTACACCTATAAAATTAACAAATGTCTCAATAATACCAATAATAATATTAAATATTTTATTAAATCACAAATAACATCGTTAATGCCTACATCAACTAACTAAGAAAATAATAACAATATCATAAAATAGTTCAAAAAATAAATACACAAATGATAAATATTCTTTCCAATTTTCTTCAATTACCTACAAAGAAAAATTAAACCACAAAAAGTAAACGAAGAATACCACAATATATCCATTTTTAACTTCTAAAAATTTATTTTACCCACATTGTTTTGATTCATTTTTTATATCCAATTTATAATGTTAGACTTATATACCCTTATAAAATAGGTATAAAAGAGTTAATAATTTTGAATTGGGTCTCACCTTATTCTCATAAATACACTAGCCTCATATAGGGGGTAGGTTTGACTTTATGAACTATTTAATTTGTAAATAATTAAAAATGGAGATAGAAAGTTTGTACTATAAATATTAGAGTGCATTTTCCAGAAATTATTCTAAAAACCAAAATCAAGCCCAGGAATTGTCAGTTTTAATCTTGGTTCTTAGCTTGTGAGAAATAACTTAACAAGGTACCTTCAATTCCTTTTTTTTTTTTTTTTGTGTTTCAGTTTCATTTATTATTTTAACTTATGAACTGTAAATTTTATTTTTGTTATTTTAAAATATTAGTATACTTTTACGAATACTTATACTTTTTCATAATAAATATTGTAAATAAATCTCCATAATCTTTCCTTGGTAGTTGCAGATATAGCTTGATTTTAGGAGATTCAATATGATCTCCAGTTCTCCACAACTGCAACATATATACACTTTACGCATCATGGTAATGTTTACCCAAATGGTGTAACACACAAGTGCATGTGACGTAGCAGTAGCAGCAAGGTAACCAAGTTTATTTATCGAACACAGGGAGATGGGAGATTGCAAGGTATTATTGTTGTTCAAATTCGAAACTCAACTAAAGCAATAAAAGTGGGATGGTTCTACGTCTACTTGGCTTGTCAAATAAAAGTAAACTACATATCACTTTTGTGAAAAGTGAACAAGTAGAGAGAATATGCATTAGTGTACTATCCTATGTTTCACATGGTGTTGTATCACTTAATCATGCAATGAGCTATTGGACAATCAATTAGGCAAAGCCTCATTAACATGCATAGGTTTCCCTAATTACACATTAAAGCTCTAATTGTAGTGTCTATTCACTAAGAATAATTTTCATTATCCTAGGAATTTCATCAAACACCTAGCATGCATTGGCCTTATGATAAGAATATGAAGGAAAAGAGCTCAATTCTCATATGTTGCTACTTCTCTAATGGCCCTAATGATCAATTAAGCATACCAAGTATTCATACATATCATCAATATAGAGAATTAATCATACAACATCTCATAGCATTCATAAGATCAACATTAACACCACATTACTCCATAGGAATCATACACCAATGCAAAAGGGTATTAGCCCATGGCAAATTGGGATAACAAATGAACAATTACACTAACTACAATCATCATGACAATGGAATTAAAGAGAAATTGTAAAGTCTTACCTATTACAAGAGAAATGGAAATATACTCACTACCTTGAGAATCTATCTAATGATCCGCCACTGGAAAATACAATTCGATCGGTCAAAATGTAGCTCTCGATGTAACTAGAATTTAGGAACAAATGGATCGATGATCCGAACGGTAGATCAAAAGTAATCGAAGAAATAGTATGAAGAAATCTAATGAACCCAACCAGTAACTACCTCTAACTTCTAAGAATCTAGAGAGAGAATATGATGATGTGTGGAATGTGTAGAATGATCTAAGAAGTCTGACATATGAAGTATATATAGTACCCCTTAGGCTTGGACCATTATATCCCTCATTAAACGCGCGAAAAGACGAAACAACCCTCAAATTTGTGAAAAACCGAGCTTGTGCACGATCCCGTACTTGTAGCAGCACGATCTCGTTCGTGCGTGTGTGCGTGCGGATCCTTCATCGCACGAACCAGAGATCCGACACACGAACCACAGCTGCCTGTCGCACGATCCCAGCTTGCCCCGTTCGGTCAATCCTCGACTTCCTCGTTTTCTTCATATCTTGAGTTCTAGAGCTCCGATTGACTCGATTCATTTTTTGTTGCTACCCTCTCTTCGAACTCTTCTACATGGTATATCATTTTCCTCCATTAGATCAACTCACAACTTCTGGATTTTTACGAACTTGCTCGTCTTTCGCCGATTTTGCTCGTTTTCACTACAAAACATAACTTTCTAGCCAAAAAGGGTTAAATACACAAAGTATAACATTTTAGGGTCAAATATGAATATAAGCACATCAAAACCATAGAGAAATGGATGCAAAAACATGCAATTATGACCCTAATCACACCCCCAAACTAGATTGTTGTTTGGCCTCTAGCAACGAAGTGATAAGATAGGGGAATAATTATATCAATGAAGCATCAAGTACAAGATCAAATGCCATGAAAGTATCAATCAATATCAAGCAAGTCTAGAATGCAATCTCATCTAATCTACCATCAACAATGAATCAATAAGCAAGATATCAAATCAATGAGTCAAGATCCTCACAAGATAAGTGTTTAGCTCAACCCTTAAGTGTATATGTTCACTCAATCATCACACCACATACACATACTACCATAAGCTTGGCTCAAGTCTACATTCTCCACCACTTGAAATGACAAATCATTCACACATCAATGAGGACTTTCATAAGGTTGTAGTGTTGGCTCTTTTGTAGGGAAGGAACATATGGATAAAAGTGACTAAGTATGATTAGTAAAGCATAGAAGAAATCAAAGTAGAGATCATTCAAATCTTCACGCAATGTTTCACATACTCTTCATGCTCTTTCAAAATCACACTTTCAAAGATCATTCTTTCCTTTTTGACAAGTTGTGATCATACTCACAACAAAAGTCAAACTTGACCATATTTTTGTAAAAAGTCAACCTTTTTCATTCCTTGCAAGCACTTGTCTGTGAACCTTCTTTTCACATCAATCCATGCATAGAATTTCTTTCCACCTTGGCCACCAAATTCTTCATCAAATCACCAATCTTCCTTTCTTCTTTTCACTCTACTAATCATAGGGACAAAAGAGTTCCAAAAAGGAAGGAAAATGGCTTAAAGTGTGGTTAGCCAAAGGAAAGGTCTATAGGCACAAAATGGTAAACAATGGATTATAATATCAATGGTAGGCTCATAGAGGCTAAGTGACTCAATGTAGATCAATGAAATGCCTCAAATCATGTCATGTGAAATCTTCATCTAATGTAGCCTCAAATAAGACCAAAGCCAAGTTCTAGAGTATAATGCAAATGTGTGTGGAACTCACATCAAAGAATATATCATCCGTTCAAGATTAAAACGGGCATCAAAAGCTCAAAACTCACGGGTAGTAGGTGATCAAGACTCATATCATCTCAAACATTTTAAAATATATAAGTACCAAGCATCATAAAATCCATAGCAAACTAGACAAGACATGAAATTAATGATAAATACATTATATCTAACATGAACTATCAACTCATCCACACAATCATAAACATATCTCATGCCACACTACTCTCAACTAGAAACAATATGACAATCATAATAAGCAAAACAAGTCATCTCAATAAGCATATGGTCACAAGACATAAGAAACTACTACAAATCATCAAAAGATAGCATTGCAATGAGATTTACGCAACGAACACACCCCCAAACTTTTTTGGACCAAGGGTCTAAAAAGTTTGGCAAAAAGTGAAGAAAAGATCATGCAATACTCCAATTAAAGCATAAAATACTCAATACATCATAATCCAAGTCATTCCATCATCAATTAAGCAAATCAAAATCAAACAACTACCTAAAAATCCCACAATCTTAAAACAATACCAATACAAAACAAATTAAACTAGAAATACGGGATAAGAAGCAAGATAGGGATAAGAAATCGTTACCCTTCCTCATGATGATTTTTACACATCACAGAGGAGGATAACTTGGATGTGTGAAGTGACGCTCACCTATATGCCAATTCATCATTGCCCTTTGAGCCTCGAGGATTTCATTGATGTTCGTGTTCATGGTGTTCATACTTGATTGCATCAAACTCACATTCCTATTGATCGAATCCACATTAGTGTTGAGAGAACGATAGTTGTCGGTCAACCTTGTCACATCCGAGCGAAGATAAGAATACTCATTCTTAAGCTCATTTACATCTATCCTCAAAGATTGTACCTCATGACCCCATTCATTGTACGTTAACCCCTCAAACACACGGGCTCCTTCTTGCTCAAAGTAGTTCTCCTCTTGCATTTGCTCTTGCTCTTCAACTTGTTCCTCCTCTTGTGCTTGCGAACTCGATTCACCCCTCACTCTTTTCTTTATCTTGCGATTGAATTGTTCCTTAACTTGAATGTGCTCGGGCGAATCAAGCTTCAAGTTTTCACTCTTCTTCACCGTGATTAACTCATACTCGAGTAGAGGAAAGAGATCCTTGATATTCCTCCCAACAAAGCAAACAACATTCATCTTCTTCTTGAACTTCTTAGTCCTTATCATGTAATCCAGTAATCATCTCACATATTGCACCTTCTCTTTCAGGTAAAGGACTCACCTTTTGAGCAATTAACACAATTAATCCCCCATAAGCACAATTAGGCCTTGAGACTTGTTGACTAAGATTCTTGAGAAGATAAGCCCCGAAATCAGCCTTCTTAGAAGTCAACATCGCATTCAAGATGTATAGCTCATCACTTCTCATCCTGTTACTCTCAACTCTCTTGAGCTCGAGTGATTCTTTCCCACGCTTAGAAATTATGCCTATTGATGTTCTCTTCACAACCAAAGAACTCATTGATTTTGTTGGTGGTCAAGACATAATTCTCATTGTCAGTCTGAAATCTTGCTTTAGAAGGTATTCCGTCCACTTCTTTGACTTGAAGTGTGCTCAAGAACTCAATATTCAATCTCCGGAAAGAATCGAAGTGTTGTATGTCAAGCAAACCCCTCCATCCTATGTTAGCAAACATTTCTTCAATATCTTTCCCAAAGTTGCACCTGCCAAAAGACCTCTTATCATAGTATCTTCCCGAACGAAAGTCAATGATGCAAACTTTCTCAAAAGTCTTGAAGAAGTTCTCATTATCTTCGAAAAACAACCTATGGTTTGAAGGCTTGTCTCCACATTTTGCTAAACACTCATCCTCCATTGTAGGATCATTCCAACCCTTTTTAGTTCTTGAACTCGAAGCCTTGCCCTTACCTCTTTTAGACATTTCCTACAAGAATGTTAGGCATTAGCAAGATATAAACAATGAGCACAAATATCCATCGACATCTACTAGAAAAATACTATGCCTTAGCAAGAGAGGAACAATAAACACAAGTCCAAATCAACTTCATTCACTAAGTATAATAAGATTGACAAAATGGGTCTTAATCTAGAATCAAGGAAATAATCATGCAAACTAGTAGTTATGCCAATGCCATTTATCAATTAAACCTCAAATAAGCAAAGTTCATAGGTGAATCAATACAATTAACCCAACCTATTATCAATATACTCATAGCTAATAGCAATTAGCACAACATTATCATAAAAATCAAACTTTTGCAAAAAATTCCCAAAATTCGTCACTATGCCTACCCCCAAAATTTCAATCTTTAATTAAGTCCCTAATTTGCACAATCATCATGTAATTGGGTTCCCAATGGATTACCCATCAACAATATAACATAAATGCATCAATTGCACAAAAACAAGCTAGAATAAAAAATCCCCAAATTTGACCCTTAAACATGAATTTCTAATTCCAACAAATTCAACCATGGAATTTCTAAAATAATACAAGAAATAGAAAGAGGATACTAAGAAAAACATACCAATGGAAGGAATTGATTAAAGAAGATGTAATGATTGAGATATGAAAACTTTTTTCCTTCTTCTTCTTGGTTTTGAGAGAGAATTGAGTGCAAGAATATAGTGAGAAGTGTGTGTTTGTGTGTGGAATGAGTGGAATATAGGTGTAAAGAATGAATGGGTCAACCTTGGGAAGTGTAGTCAAACTTGGACCAAAATTGGTCAAAATCCAGAAATCACCCTCGTTGCACGTTCCCGGCCTACTAGTCGCACGAACCCGTGCATGCGTGCGTGCGTGAAATCCCTTCGTTGCACGAACCAGAGACTTGTCGCACGAACCTGAGCTGATGGCCGCACAATCCCGAGCTGTTGGGCGCACAAACCTGAGCCATCCTACACCACTTTCGATTTTCACCCTTTTACACATTTTTCATGCATCTTTCTTTTATTTTCATACACAACACAACTTAAAACTCCTCATACATCATTAATGGTCATTAAGCATCATCAAATTAATCATAAAAATGGAAAATTAATCACGAATCACACCCCCCAAACTTTTTGAATCAATAAAATCCTAATAAAGTTTGGAAAGAGTGATTAATCAAGATATGCAAGCCCAATAAACCAATACACACTTAATATCAACTCCTAAACCAAGTATTCATCAAAACCTTAGCCAAATATATACTCCTCAAGTCTATTCTTGCTCAAATTAGCACAAAATTCAAAGAGCAATCAATTCACAAGATCAATGGACTAAAATTGGCATTCAAGCTTCTATCCCTAGAATATCATACCAAACAAACAAAAACAAGCAAATACCAAATAAAGGATACAAAAAGGATATAAGGGTGGGTTGCCTCCCACCTAGCCCTTGGATTTAACGTCCCCTAGCCGGACGACTCTTAAGTTCAAGTGAAGTCAATATCAACAAGAGTTGAGTGACTTACATCACTCAACTTCCTTCTCCAAAAATTTCTCAACATCTTCCTCAATATCGAGCACAACGAAGTCAACGGGATAAATGAACTTACCCACATGAACAACCACATCCTCTAGTACCCCTCTTGGTCTCACTTTAGAACTATCGGCCAATTGCAAATCCATCATTGTTGGCTTCAAGTCATGCAATCCCAACCTTTTGGCAATAGAGAGTGGCATCATATTTACGCTTGCACCTAAATCACACAAGGTCTTCATCTTTTTACTCCCTTTAATGTGGCAACTCAAAGTAAAACTCCCCGGATCTCTAAGCTTTTGAGGTAGATGTTTTCGTACCAACTCACTACTCTCATGAGTAAGCTTAACCATTTTCGGTTCATTGTCTTTCTTCTTCTTTGTCATAGAATCCTTCAAGGACATTGTATAATTTGGCATTTCCTCAATAGCTTCATGAAAAGGCATCTTTGAATACAACTTTTGGAAAACTTCAAAGAACTTCTTAAATCTATCATCGAGCTTATCTTTCAACCCTTTTGAAATTTCCACCTTCACATCCTTATCCTCTTTCCCTTCTTCCACCTTCCTTTCCACATCCCCTATCTTTCCTATCCCCTCAACTTTCCTATCCTCATTCTCCATTCTTTCAACTACCTCCATTCTTCTCTCATCTCCCTTCACAAAACTCTCTACCCCCTTGCTAAACATAGATTCCTCCACCAACTCATCATGGAAACTCTCTATAGCTCTACTCTTCACCACCTCACCTTTCAACCCAACACAAGTAGCAATAGCATTACAATGCTCCCTAGGATTAGGTTCGGTAGTTGAAGGAAACTTACCCTTGTTGACATGCGGACTCATTGAGATAGCAAGTTGTCCCATTTGGAACTCAAGGCTTTTGATTTGATTCCCTTGCGCTTTATACAAATCATCGAACTTTCTATTGATCTCCTCATGTCTTCTTTCATTTTCCACTCTCATGTCCTCCATCTTCTTCAAGATAAGTTCCAAAGTGTCATCCGTGCTTCCCCTTCCCTCATTATTCGTTAGCTTTGACCCCGGATCAATCCCGGGAGGCAATTGGATTGCTCCATTTGGATTTGAATATGAAAAGATTTCGTGCCTCTGATTTGGGTTGTAGGGCGGATTGTTTTGATTAGGATAAGGACCTCCTTGTTGTCGAAATGGCAGAGCAATGTAGGGCCTTTGATTGCTAGGAAATGAGTTATTATATTGGGGTCGCCCCATATAACTCACCTCCTCTTGGGTAGAAGGTGTAGGAGAAGGAACACTTTCAACTACATTTACTTGCATCGGAGTAGGGGCTTGGCTTTGATTTTGTCCTCCATAGACCATGAGCATCATATTCTTCATGTTCTCCTCAAGTAGAGAGACTCGGTCACCCGTTCCAACACTCGCTTCCCTTTGAAAAGCATCATTGGCTGCAATGTTTTTAATGATCTCATTCACTTGGCGAATCGTTATTGTCCAAACCGACCCCCGATACAAGAGTTCAAATAATTCTTGTCTCCTTCATGAAGGCCTATAGTAAATGTCAAAAGTATATCCTCCTCTCTCAAACCATGTTGTGGACAAGCCAAGAGTAAGGCTTGATATCTTTCCCAAGCACTAGAGATAGTCTCTCTTGTCTTTTGACGAAAGTTCTTGAGTTCTTCCCTTGCCTTGAGCATTTTCGACGGAGGGTAGAACTTCTTTAGGAATTGCGAGCTCAACTCCTCTCACGTCGCAGCCTTGGGGTTCATAGATTGAATCCATTTTTTGGTTCTCCCCTTCAAGGTAAAGGTAAAGAAACAAAGCTTCTTCTCGTTGTCCGACATGCCCTTATAATTGATAGTATCACAGATTTCCATAAAGTTACTAAGATGAGCATTCGGATCCTCCTTGTCGCTTGATCCCTCAAAAGGTGACTCTTCCAACATCTTCAAAAGGTTAGTGCTTAACTAAAACTTCTCCGCATCAATAGGTGGTCTTTCAATACCATCATAGAACTCATTCACCTTGGCTCAAAGTAATCACGAAGTAGTGGTTCATTGTTGAGGTTTTGAGGTGGATGAACAATTTGTGGTCTAGGATTTTGTGGTGGTGGTGGATATGGATAATATGGGTAGTTATGAGGTGGTGGTGGGTAATAAGGTTGGTTTATAGGGTAATTTGGATAGTTAGGAAATTGGGGTGGATAGTGGTGATGTAGTGGTTGGTTTTGTGGTGGGTAAAGTTGGTATGGATGTGGTATAGGTTGTGGTTGGGGTTGAGGAACCTCTCTTTGAGCCAAGTGCTCATCACCATGATGCACTTGTTGTCTCAATGGCTCTTCATCTCTCACTTCATCTCTAACTTCATTCATGTTGTTTTCCATTGTAGCTTGATAAGCTCTAGCTTCTCATCTTCTCCTTCGTAGGCTTGTCTCAATATCTGTATCAAAGGGTAATAGATCTCCCCCTTGACTCCATGTGTGCATGTACCTACAAAGAGACAAGTATCAAAACTCTAACAAGGTAGTACCAACAATCGAAAAATAGAAAGAAACAACAAATAACCCAACAACTAGCCGTCTCCCCGGCAACGGCGCCAAAAACTTATTTGCCCAAAGGTGTAACACGAAAGTGCACGTGATCGTAGCAGTAGCAGCAAGGTAACCAAGTTTATTTATCAAACACAGGGAGATGGGAGATTGCAAGGTATTATTGTTGTTCAAATTCGAAACTCAACTAAAGCAATGAAAGTGGGATGGTTCTATGTCTACTTGGCTTGTCAAGAAAAGTAAACTACCTATCACTTTTGTGCAAAGTGAGCAAGTGGAGAGAATATGCATTAGTGTACTATCATATGTTTCACATGGTGTTGTATCACTTAATCATGCAATGAGCTATTGGACAATCAATTAGGCAAAGCCTCATCAACATGCATAGGTTTCCCTAATTACACATTAAAGCTCTAATTGTAGTGCCTATTCACTAAGAATAACTCTCATTATCCTAGGAATTTCATCAAACACCTAGCATGCATTGGCCTTATGATAAGAATATGAAGGAAAAGAGTTCAATTCTCATATGTTGCTACTTCCCTAATGGCCCTAATGATCAATTAAGCATACCAAGTATTCATATACATGTCATCAATATAGAGAATTAATCATACAACATCTCATAGCATTCATAAGATCAACATTAACACCACATTACTCCATAGGAATCATGCACCAATGCAAAAGGGTATTAGCCCATGGCTAATTGGGATAACAAATGAACAATTACACTAACTACAATCATCATGACAATGGAATTAAAGAGAAATTGTAAAGTTTTACCTATTACAAGAGAAATGGAAATATACTCACTACCTTGAGAATCTATCTAATGATCCGCCAATGGAAAATACAATTCGATCTATCGAAATGTAGCTCTCGGTGTAACTAGAATGCAGGAACAAACAGATCGACGATCCGAACGGTAGATCAAAAGTAATCGAATAAATCGTATGAAGAAATCTAATGAACCCAACTAGTAACTACCTCTAACTTCTAAGAATCTAGAGAGAGAGTATGATGATGTGTAGAATGTGTAGAATGTGTAGAATGATCTAAGAAGTCTAAAATATGAAGTATATATAGTACCCCTTAGGCTTGGACCATTATATCCCTCATTAAACGCGCGAAAAGACGAAACAGCCCTCAAATTTGTGAAAAACCGAGCCTGTGCACGATCCTGTGCTTGTAGCCGCACGATCCCGTTCGTGCGTGTGTGCGTGCGGATCCTTCATCGCACGAACCAGAGATCTGACGCACGAACCACAGCTGCCTGTCGTACGAACCCTAGCTTGTGGTCGCACGATCCCAGCTTGCCCTGTTCGGTCGATCCTCGACTTCCTCGTTTTCTTCATATCTTGAGTTCTAGAGCTCCGATTGACTCGATTCTTTTTCTGTTGCGACCCTCTCTTCGAAATCTTAGACATGGTATATCATTTTCCTCCATTGGATCAACTCACAAATTCTGGATTTTTACGAACTTGCTCGTCTTTCGTCGGTTTTGCTCATTTTCACTACAAAATACAACTTTCTAGCCAAAAAGGGTTAAATACACAAAGTATAGCATTTTAGGGTCAAATATGAATATAAGCACATCAAAACCATAGAAAAATGGATGCAAAAACATGAAATTATGACCCTAATCAGGTAGCAATTCTTTTTTAAAAAGGGAGCAAAAGATAATGTTCAAATCTGCATAAATGTAGTATTGACAAGGTCTTCAAAAGATAAAGATGGTGTATCTTATTTTCTTCTCGTTAACTATAGATGGAAAAAAGAATTTTGATTGTTGATCTTTTCGATACGCGATTGATAAAATTAAAGTTTATAATTAAATTTTTATAAAGTAATTTGGTAAAAAATTTAAAATTTTGATCTAATTTTGATGTGGATAATATTTTTGTGTTAATTAAATTTTAAATAAAAATTCAAACAATCACATATATATGATAAAAAATTATAATTAGTTAATTTGTTAAAATTGTATGTTTTAAAATTTTATTGTATTATTTATTATTATATAATATTTGATAATATTAGATAATATAAATATTAAATGAGATGGGGTGGGTGGGGTGAAGGTAGGGTGGGGTGGAATAACTAGAAGATGATGTTTGTGGGCCATATGGGTAAAAAAGATTGATTGAAATTGAAAATGGATAGAAAAAATTTATTTATACATGAGTAATATAAATTTTTTAAAGTTGAAAATGGGTATTTTAAATTGATTCTCAAAAGAAAAATATATATTCCTTCCAATTTTCTTTATCTTACCACCTTTTGTGGCCACAGGTCATGTTCTATTAGTGCATCTATATATTAATTAATAATAAAAATAATAAATTATATCATATAAATTAATATTTTCTTAATTATATATTTATGTATTATGTTATATATATAATTAAATAGGTCAGCATGTTGGGCTTAAAAGGACTTTAAAAATGTTCAGGTCTAACCTATTTAACTAAATAGGCTTTTAATAGGGTCTGGACTTGGCTTATTTATTAAATGGCCCAGGTTAAATGCGCGCACAATTGTTTGGACAGCACCCGCTTAAAATTATAATTATGGTTAATAATATGCTTAGTGACTAATATGTCCCTAATTACATGATAAACCTAATTATTCACCCACCACTTTTATTTATCAAATTTTCAGAAATTTTCCGGAATAACACCACATCACGAACTCCAAAGTAGCCGGAAAGTAGACAACTCCATATCACGATTATGATCGTCCATCGTCGTCATCCCCTCCCTCCGGTAAGTTTTTCACCATATTTTTCTAGAACTAGGGTTTATTTTAGAACACTGTTTTTATTGTTTTGTTGGTTGTTTTTTGATGAATATTTGAACATAGTTCTATTTTACATAATATGTGTTGTTATATACTAACAATATGATGAGAAAAATAGTGTATATTTACTTTTTGTGTAAATTGAAAAAAAAGATCGTATGAAAGAATTTCGACTCTAATTTACTGAAAAAATGATAAATTTTCAAAAAATAAAGCCAAAAATTGTTAAATATTTCAAAAACTTTTACCAAAATTTATACAAGTTTCGATTTTTTTATCAGAAATTTATACAAGTTTTTGACTTTTTTCTTAAATTTATACTAAATTTTGACACTTTTTTTACGATTTGGGCGCTATAGAGATTCAGTTCAGAGAAATACTTTTGACGCAGTTCTCGTTTCTGGCGGGTGAGCGGCGAAGGAGCCATGACGACGGCCACGTCGACGAATATGTCGGGACGATATGGGACGATGGAAAGATAGACGGTTTCAGAAAAATATTTTGAGTCCTAATTTTTTTCGTGGGTAGGTGCGCCTTGAAACAGAGGTATGAGAAGGAGCCGTGACGGTGCCGGCGGCGACAATCGACACCGGGACGATGATGGGGTGACGGGAATGAAGCTAATTTTTTAAAAATCTTTTTTCTGTTGGTGTGTGTGTGTTGTTTCCCAATTTCAGAATTAAAAACTTTGCAAATAGAATAAGGTCTGCAATGTGTAGAAAAATATTGTGGGTGTAGTCAACTTTCCGTTTGTGTATTCAACAAGTGGGTGTTCTCCAAACAGTTGTGGAACAATTAACGTTGGCTTTATTAAATAGGCTAAGCCGAACAAGCCTTTTAGTAGATCAGACTGTAGGCCCCTATCAAGTAATCTGGCATATTCCCACCCCTAGCCGTAAGTAATTCTGAATTTACTTCATGAATATCAACTTCTAATAAGTCATTTAACAAAATAATAGAAGCGCTTTTCACAATAAAATTAATTATATATATTATAATTGAGGTAAGAAAGATATAGAAAAAAAACATAAATTATGTAGTTCATTAATGTTGTGTTAGTTACGTTAATGAATAAAATAGATGGTCTCATATTATTATGTTGATCAGACCACCTATTATATATAGAATACAAAATGGTCATAGTTAAATAGGACTAGTTATTAATCCTTAGCTAATTGAGACTAAAAATAGACTCAAAACTAAAATTCAACCCAAGCATACACCATATAAGTCTGAATTTTGCTTTCAAACCCCCAGATCAAAGTCCCCTGGACACCCAACTCATTAATCGGACGGTGAGAGTCACAATCAGTTAACAGCAAAGTTCAAGATATTCAGTGTTAAGTAAAGATTGTAGAAATTTTATAATTTAGAACGTGGCCGGCTGCAATATTGGTTGTTAGTTTTACCCATTATATATAATATCGAAAATACATCCAATTTATGCAATTAAAGTTTGAAAGGGAGAGACAAATGTTTAAGCTGGCCAACAAAGGCAGAGCAATAAATTTTTGTTGATAGATATTAATTAGTAAAAATGATGTTTAAATACGTATATAGTTACAAGTGCTAATCGAATTGAATGCATATTGGTCCATGAGAATGAAACCTTGCCCATATAATTATCTATACTAATCTAATAACAAAATGTTTTAAAAATAGTAACTAAGTAAGTAGGTAATACCAAAAGTTATTTCTAATTTAGACAAATATATTACTTAATATTTTAATTCTATTAAAATTAAATGCACTATTAGAAAAGATATCTAATAATAAATATATTAATAAATTTAGTCATACCAATTTTTTTTACAATTTTAACAAAAATAATATTTAATATTTGACCTAATTAAAATTAAATATGCAATAACTCAATCGACCTTTTCGCTAACAAAATATTAAGAATTTCTTTTTTTTTTTTTTGTATCTCACAAGAATTTTTATTTATTTAATTTATTATAAAAATATAAATAACTTTAAAATAGTATATTTTATCCAGTAATATTTTCTATTTTAAATATAATTGTTTGTATAAAATTAATAAAGATTATAATATATCAGATTATTATCTATACTTAATTGTTATTAATTTTTTTTATAATCTACATTATTAATTGAAGTAATTTTAATTAAATATATTCTTTTTTTTTAAATGTGATAATTTAAAATTTCAAAATTGATAAAATTCAGATAGATTTAACATTTTTAACTTTAAAATTTTAACCTTTTTTATATATAATTAATCTATATTTGAGTTATAAATGATAATAGAAGAAAAAAATAAATTTATTTATCCATGTAAGCTAACAACTAACATTCTTCACAAAATGTAATTAGAAGAATGAATGTATATTAAAAAAATTGAAATATTTCATATAAAATTGACAATTAAATTTCTTTACAAAACGAAATTTGAAGAATGAATGCATAGAAAATGGGAAAAAATTCAATCAAAGACGAGTTTTGATTGTGGATAAAGATTACTTTCAGAAAAAAAAAAGATGGATAAAAGAGTAAATAAATAAGTTTAAATAAAATTATATATATATAGTGCTATATAATTTTATGTTGTTATCTTCTAAACTTGTCTTACTTAACATTGTTGACTTTTTCCACATTGCGAGCACAAAATATTCTACATGTCTCATTTGAAAAGTAAAAATGTCCACACATCGAACAACGTAAAAAAAAAAAGTTAACGAAAAAATTATTTTTCAGGACCTTAACATGGGTGACAAAATAAGGATTGTGGTTTTTAGACTGGCAAAATGAGAGTCGTAACTATAAAATTTGATATATTAAAGATAAATCAACTTGAATCAATGTAAATTGGGCCAATTGATTATATTTAGGTTGAATTTTGGCTAGATTTCAGGTCAAAATATGGCAAAATTGACATGACTTCGGGTTGAATGTTTTCTCAATTTGCAAGCTTTTAAAGTTATGATCCTTAAATTGAGAGCCTGAAAAGGTTGTGGTCTTTATTTTGTTAGCTCAAAAAGTTATTGTTCTAATTTTTTCAGCCTGAAAAGTTATGAATTTTACTACCCCTTTAACTTACGGTCTTGAAAAAATATTATTCTCACAGTTTAGACATACAAACATTCTGAAGTTAAAAATCAACAATAACCACAGTGAAACAGAAGAAATATAAAAATTTATTTAGGAATAAAATTAATTTATAATGGAATAATACGATAACTATAATAAAAACTAACATAATATTTATTTTATATTAACGGGTCGTGCAAACGCACGGGTAATATACTACTATTAATTAAAAAGGAAATGGCCGCCGACTGTGGCCTCCGACTGCTGACTATACCACACTTCTATTATTTCTTGATTTGTTGGTCAAGAAAAATTTCTTAACATATACAGGGGCATTTATAAAGATCGGCAGTTTTATAAATTTATTATAAAGAAGGATAAATGTGCAATTTTTAAAATATTTTGCACACTTATTTCTTTTATAATTTAAAGAAAAAGTATGCTTCTCTTTATTTTTTACTCATACATATATATATGTATAAAATATTTCAAATTAAATTATTGTTATTAGCTGTAGGTATAGTAAGCTTATTGTTTTTTTATTACAGCGATACAGAAATCGGTCTAAGCGGTCACTTGCCAATTCAATTTCTCTAAAATCGGTAATTTTAGGCATTTTTGGGCTTAGACGGCGGTCCTAATTTTGTATTTTTATCTATTTAAAACAAATTAGGCGACCGCCTAGGCGCTAAGCGGCCAGAAAACGTCCGATTACCAATTTTTTACTTCTATAACCTTGCTATATTATGAAACAAATCAATATGTAAGCTAACTATTTTGCATATATGCGAGTACGAGAGTTCGGGGATACAATACATATACGAGGATACTAATTTTATAAAAAATTTGGGTGTGATCGTCAAGGATATGTCTACTTGTTAATATTTTATTATATATAACACTTAAAATTTACATATTTTTTAAAAAATTTATAACTAAATTAAATCTATAAAATATATATTTTCTCTAACCAAACCATAAGTATGTTGAATGATTTAATATAATTAACTAATAAAATAATGATCAAGTTTCATTAGCCCATTACATACATCATAAGTGAATTTAATCTAAAGTATTCAATTTAAATTATATAAATAATAAAATTTAATTGAAAAGATATATTTAATGATTAACAAGTAAGATTCGCAAGGAGATTTTGAGTATCCATTAATTGAATTCGCCATGTGGTAGTAAAAATTGCCACATGGAGGATTGAATATGCATATTAAAGAATCCTACTCTATTTAAGGGGCGCAAATCAGATACGGTATTATGATAATTTTAAAAGTAAGTAGTAACGGAGCAATAGCCATATGATAAGTATATTTTTTTTTGTCTGTATGAAACAAATTAATGTGTAGTTAATGAAGGGACATTAGCCAGATTTAAGTAATTTTTATTTGTTTGACTATAATAAATAAATGTCATTTTCGTTTGAAATATTTTTTACGCAATTACATCCCATTATAGTCATTAATCTTAAAATACATGGATTAGCCTCTAACCCAACTCGGGGTCTCTTTTTTTTTTTTTTTTAAAGAAAAAAGATATTTTATAAATATAAAAATTGAAAGTACAATAGATCAATTTCCTAACTCCTCGACTACATCAACCAAGGATAACAACTGTTCCAAAATCAATCGAGAGGATATGGAGAGTACACAGAGGAGAAAGATGCTAACAACTGTTAAGCCCTATGGTGAATAACACACCCCATACTAAGGTGATTTTTCACCATCTAAAAATCAACATCCATCTCAGAGCAATCTTGCACTTCAACAGAAAGTCCGGTAGTATTCAAGATCATCTGGCACACTACCAGATTTGAATCCTAAACACGACATCAACTTAGAAGCACCTGATTACATAAAAGAAGACACCACACAGAGTGTAGACAATCTCACAACTGCTTAGAGTAGGAGAAGGAAATTATTATAAAAAAGAGAAATAAAAGACCAAACTGCAAAAATCTAAAAAACAACAGAAATAAAAATAAAAGGAAATAGGATTTAACGGGTCATCCCACCAATCGATACCGTAATTACGGCACCGTTGGAAAGGATGGACCCGTTAAACCACTAAAACAACAAGAGGAGACCAGTCGTCGGCGCCGGCGTGGACAGTGGAGAGGACTCACCGGCCGAAAATCTACAGGTGCCTTAAAACCAGCAAAATACTTGAAGAATATCCATTAAACAATCAGAAGAGCCTAGATCCGGCAGCTTCTACAGATCGACTGTAAAACCTTCAACCGACGACCATGACGGTGAGGGATATGCAGGATCTGTGTGTGTGCGTGTGAGTGAAAGGGTGTGACGGAGATAAGGTGGAGGACAGCGTCGGAGGGGGAAGACGACTTTCTTCGGCAGTCAGTGTAGTGGACTGCGTAGGAGGGGGGCTGCGGCGGGAGGAGGCGACTAGGGTTTTTTTAGTAGAGAGAGAAACCTCCCAACTCGGGGTCTCTATTCTATACCAATCATGAAGTTCTGAAGAGCTTCTTGAAAATTTTACTAATTCATGTGCCATATTATCACTTTCATTTGCAATATTGCAAATGCAGCATTGACACGTTTGAGCAAGAGAAGAAAAAAATCGTAGATCGTTTCACGGGTCACATTAAAGGTTTTCCAAATAAACATATAGTGCAATGACATAAGGCTCCATTTGGATGGATGTATTTGAAATCCGTGGATTTCACACACAAATAATCACTCTTTCCAAGTAAGTTAGGTGAATTTACAAATACTTAGATTTGAGTTTACGTTTAAAATGGAGAAATTCTAAATTCTCATCAAAATCATGTCAATTGTGAAATCCTTCCTCTTTACCCTTTCCATCTCTATATTTCCTCTACTTTTTCCCTTCTCTCTCACTTCTTTACAATTCGTGATTTGAAATATATGTCTTCTTACATGTATTTTTTTTTAAACCCATTCATTTTCAAATCCATCTATCCAAATGGAGCCTAAAATTAAATGAAATGTTATCCATCGTGTGTTAGTTTCCTTAAAGAAACATATATACTCCCCCGTCTGTTTTTTGTTTTCGCATATAATTTTTCAAACACTTTTATATGGAATTGATTTGTAGAATTTAAATAAATAAATAACATTTTTAATTATTAAAGAATAATAATCAATAAAAGTGAATGAAATTAGGAAATATATATTTGTATGAAATTATTAGTAGAATAAAGAGTAATTTAAAGATAATAAAAAAATTGAAAAGTCAAATGAAAAATTAAAAAAAGAACTGAGAAATTATTTATTTTAATATTAAAACATTATTATGATCTTGAAAAGTGTTTTGTTACACAAACACAGATACATTACTATAGGAAAATGTGTTACAATATAAATAAAATCGGTGAAAAATAAGAAGAAAAAAGAATCTACATTCAAAACAATGAACATAACAAGAATCTGAAAGTATGGAGAATGGAAGATTATGCGGTTGGTAAATTGGTAAAAGAAAGAAGCAGGTAGGTTTATTTTATATGTATTGCCCAAATCTTGATACAAGCAATATAATTAAACGGATCCAATGTGTAGTTAGTGAGGGAGCATTCGCCAGATTATAAGCCATTGCTGATTAATTAATTATATTTTCATTTTTTTGGTAGACTAAAAAATGTCTCTCTTGGTAGGGTAGAAAAGAGTTATACTCCCTATGTCTCACAGGAATTTGCACACTTATTTTATTTGGATGTTCCACATAAATTTGCACATTACTAAAAAATGAAACATTGATTTATGTGCACACTCACAAATATATATATATATATATATATATATTTACCTATATGCCACTACTTTATACTCCCTCCGTCCCAACTCTTTCTTCCTGTTTTCCGTTTCGGGACTTCCCAACTATTTCTTCACACCTTAAAAAGTAAATAATTTACACTCACAAAAGTCAATAAAGTATATTTTTTATATTTTATTATTTAACTTCACACTCGCATACTCCAACATTTCTTTAATATGTGTGCCCTGGTCTTTTTGAAGAAAGACCTGGGACGGAGGTAGTATATAAAATACATTTTCCTTAAAAAATGTGACGTCCTATAGGGTGCAAATTCCTACGGGACGGAGGGAGTACTACTGATTGTTTCAAAGTAATTTGGTAGGCTATACAAAATTTATACGGATGTGTATTTTGTACGCAAAATCGACAAAAAAAAACTGGATAATAATACACATTTTTCAGTATTCACAAGTGCATAATTTATCTGACCTCTTTTCTCCTTTCTTATTTTTGTATGAGTTTAACAGTATATTTTATTTATTTATTTTTCTTTTTCTATATATTACAACTTAAGATTCCTATTAACATTAATTTTATTAGACCAAGTGAGATGTCTTTTAATTTTAATTTTATTTAATTCTTCTTATTTAATATACCAAATAACTTTATATAAATTTTATATTTACAATTTTTAATCCTAATATTGGCTGACAAATGGAGGAAGTACCAAGAAAAACCCAAGCCACCCCGAATTACTTGTTTACTCAACTCGGATCTCTCAACCCACTAAACAAATCTATCCCAACTTGTAAACAAACTCACTCTCTCTTTTATTCTCTCTCTCATGTCCATGAAAGAGAGAGGCAATCCTTTATTTATCAGCACTCCTCTCCCAACTTGTATTCATGGCCCTCCTAAGTTTCCTGCCCGAGCAATATTCTCAAAAACAGCAGCGCAAGAAAAAGCAAGATCAGCAAGCCAAACAGGCCTCCTCTTCATGGGACCAAATCAAGAATTTGCTGAGCTGCAAACAAATCGAAGACTCCAAAATCCACGATCCTTCCATTAAAAATAACAACATCTACAACTCCTGCTCCTCCATTTGCTCCATCAGAGACGTGGTCCACGGAAACACGAGAGTGGTGCACCGGGCAGATAACTCGCCCGAGGGCAGCACTGTCGGGCAGGAGACCAGACTGTTGAGCAACAAGACCAACCACAGATCAGGCATTCAGTTTAGGAAGCTCTCTGGATGTTATGAGTGTCATGCTATTCTTGATCCCACCAGGTATATATATATATATGTATATACAATTTTTTATTTTATTTTTATTTTTATGTACAAATTAAATTTATAATAAATAAATAAATAAATGGTCACTCTGTGTGTGAAAAAAATTAAGGTACCCATTGCCGAGGACGAGCATATGTGCTTGCTCTGAATGTGGAGAGGTTTTTCCCAAAATTGAGAGCTTGCAACATCATCAAGCTGTTCGGCATGCAGGTAACTTATATATAATTCATTTCCACCAAATTGAAAAAAATTTACATATTAATCCTGTGCAAAAAAAATATATTGCCGTGCAAATTTTTTGAATCAATTTTTTTGAACTATTATGTAAGTTATCTTTAATTTATTATTAAAATATTAATTGTGATGCATTTTTGTAAGGAGAATTTGTCACTGGGTCTTTCTATTTTAAACAAGTTAATTTGATTCCCAACCCTCACATGATTTTGCTCATAGCTAGTTTTAATCAAATTGGGTATATTTTAAAGCTATACCTCCATGACACACAAATTTTGTATACTTTCTTTTTAAGTTTATCTCATGCTATCTCTGTCCCACAAAAGTTTGCATATTTTTCTTTTTAGTTTGTCCCACAAAAATTTGCATACTCCCAAAATAGAAATATTCCTTTAAATCTCCACCTTTAAAATTTTACCTTACAATCTCCACCTTTAAAATTTTACCTCACAATCTCCACCATACACATTCCACTCATTACACTTTTTTTTAAAATCTGTGCCCAGGAAAGTACCGCAAATTTTCCTGGGACGGAGGTAGTAATTTTTTTCGCATATTTTTAAAATTAAAATATTCCATCATATTCATTACACGATTGGGGGAGGTAGTACTAGTAGTATTGAAGCATTGATTAATTCACTGTAGTTTTGTGAGTCTTTACTGCCATTTGATCCCCCAATTTAATTTGACAAAGGAAGACAGAAGTGACATCTATTTTTGACATATAACTATATCACTGCTCATTTACTCCTTCAACTGAAGTGACCCCCTTCAACAGAAAAAAAAAAACAACAACAACGAAGAAAATGACCCCTTTGTCTCATATTTTTTCACATTTTTTTGTCCTAAAAAAATCACTGTAAATTTTTCTTTACAATATTTACAAATTTATATTAAATATTATTATTTTTAGGGTTACGTATATGTACAATTTAATAAAATTTTATTATATATATAAAAGTTTAGAAAATTGCACTTCAGAACTCTAATCATTACTTTTTATTTTTTGTCATTTGTCTTCCCTCCTAAATTAATAATAAATTTTGATTCTTTCAAATTAAAATGTATTGTAATTGCTTGTGATAAAAGTGCAATATATTGTGGCGCGATATTAGACAATTTAATTAAAAGATGAAAATTAAGAACATATTTTACTTGAATTTCCATTAATCTTTTTGTAGCCCAATATCAATCATTAATCATAAAAAATTTTATGAACAAATTATATAATATGAAAATAATATCATTAGAAACATTAACTAATATCACTATATATATTTACTGATAGTATTAAAATTATAAATTAAAATTACATAATAAAATATTACAATATCACATATAATTCTTTTAAACCTACGCATAAAATCATAATAAATATTCATCTACCACTATTCAAATCTCTAAATTATTTTCATACATGTGTCATGAAAATATCGGGAAAATAAAACAATAAATAAAATACCATTAAATACTTGTAGGAAATTTGGGGAGGGCAGTCATACCCCATTTTGTAATTGGACCATCTGAAATAAATGGAAAAGTACCACTCAATATTATGTGGCCCTCTCTCATTGGTCTTGCATTATTATGAGGTGAGTAACTTAAGGTACATCACCGACACAAACGATTTTTGAAATTCGAGTGATTTAGCTCTAGGTTAAAAAATCTCTCTATATTTACAAATAGGTGCGGTGCAGAAAAAAAATATGTTTCTATATAAAAAAAAATATATTTTTTTGTAAATATTATGAATTTATTTATAAATATAATAATTTTTTTTAATATATACGTAAATCACCCAAGAAATTTCAGCCCTACTCCTGCCATTTATTCATCCGGAATCTGTATTTTAACCCATAATACTAATATCAATTAATTAAATAAATAAATAAATTTCGTTTTGCAATTATTTTTACACTTATATTTTATTTTGGACATTGCAAAATATTATTTTTACACTTAAAAGAAAATTCACATTCATAAAAATTAATGAATTAAATATTTTTATATTCAATTCATTTGAAATTAATTTTTTTTTTAATATGCGTTGAAATTTCATGTATGAAAGAAATTTTAGAATGGATAGAGTAATATTTAATGAAATGAGTAGAATCAGTTAACTAATGTGTATTGGGCAATAGTTCTGTTTCTGAGTAAATATCATTCAGTTAAATAAATAAAATATTTTAAGAAAATGATTAATACTGATATAAAAGAATGTACAATTTAAATGGTGTATATATATTTATTTTTATATTCTATTGTCTAATTCTATTTATGAATGTGGGTAAATATGAAATAAAAAAATAAAAAATTTAATGTTTTGTACTTCCCATCTACATTTTTAAAGTCCAATTATTTAAATTTGTTTCCTGGTCAAATACTCCATATTGTTAATTAATGCAGCAGAAGTATTAGAAAATACATATATACTCCAACTATTAATTTAAAACTACGTAATTTTTTAAACAACCATTAATATGTAGAAACTAACCGGCGTATAGCTAGGAGTCACAACTGTCATCTCCCAAACACATAACTTTAAGTTATTAATTTTCGTACAAAGTCAATGTATGAGTTCCTTAATTTAATCAAAATAATCAATGAATATAAATTCAATTTTAAATTTAATTAAGTTATTTTTTTAGGGAAAAGTACAAAATGGTTCAACAACTTGATACAAATTACATATTGGTCCCGTGCGAAAATAAAAACGCTTCCGTGCAAAAAAAAAAAACATAGTGCCGTATAAATTTTTTGATCCAATTTAGGGGGCGTTTGATATGAAAATTTTACAATGATAATGAGAGATGATACATATATAGTAATTATAGTATAATGAGAACAAATGAAATATATAACATTAATTTTTCTCCTAAATAAGATAATCATTACCCTTATTTAATTACCATCATCTCATTATATAATCATCTTCCTCAATCAATTTCTCATATTACAATCAATAACTTTTTTTTTATTAACTTATTCTAAAATTGGAGCACAATACTAATGATATAACAACCATGAACATAAACTCTTATTCAACATATATAAAAATAAAAAAGAAATTATTTTTATTACTATTAAAGAATTTGAAACAAGAAACAAGCAACCTTTCGTGAATTTTTTAACCGCGTTCGTAGTGAATCTATTTTTTAAATTTTACTTTTACACAGTGTCTGAATTGGGGCCAGACGATTCGAGCCGCAACATAGTCGAAATAATCTTCAAATCAAGCTGGCTTAAAAAGGACAACCCGCTTTGCAAGATCGAACGGATACTAAAGGTCAACAACACCCAGCGCACGATCCAACGGTTCGAGGACTACCGAGACGCCGTGAAGATACGCGCCGGGGCCAACGCCAAGCGGAGCGCCAGGTGCGCCGCCGACGGAAACGAGCTGCTGCGCTTCCACTGCGCCACCCTCACGTGCTCAATCGGCGCCCGCGGCTCATCCAGCTTGTGCGGCTCTATTCCGGCTTGCGGCGTGTGCACTATCATCCGGCACGGGTTTCAGGGTAGTAAAGTAAATGGGATCCGTACAACGGCCAGCAGCGGACGCGCCCACGACTGCCTCAGCGGTGCGGGTACGGCCACGCGCCGCGCGATGCTTGTGTGCCGTGTCATCGCGGGGAGGGTTAAGCGGGTGGATGATGTGGAGGACGGCGCCACATCGCCGGCGCGTGCCACGTACGACTCTCTGGCTGGCCATGCTGGGGTCTACTCGAATATGGAGGAGTTGCATGTGTTTAGCTCAAGGGCCATTTTGCCTTGCTTTGTGGTAATCTATAAGGCGCTTGAATCGTAGCCTAGCCTAGGTAGAGTTCCAATATTCTGTTTTTTTTTTTTGTATTTATTTTTACTGACGATCTTTTTATATAATTGTAGTGTTTCTTTTATGTGATTTAATATCCAATTTAAAAATGGATCTAAACTTAAATTTTGTAAAACAATTTTTAAAGTCACTTATTTTCTAAAATTGTGACAAAATATTTTTAATTTTTCAAAATAGGAAGCAGCGGTCCAGTCACGAGCCCAAATTATTGTGTTATATTTCCTCTGTCCTGCAGGAATTTGCACACTTTTCTTATTTGGACGTCCCAGATAAATTTGCACATTACTAAAAAAGGAAGCATTGATTTACGTACACACTCACAAACCTTTACACATATTTACCTATACACCACTACTTTATATATAAAAAAAAAATTAAAATGTGTCGTCCCGTATGGTGCAAATTCTTACGGGACCGTAAGAGTATTTATATTTATGTTAGAGTGGGAGTAGGTAGAATTAGGGGTGGAGCAAATACCGAAAATACCGGTATACCGTACTTACCATACCGAAAAATATCGAATTTATCGAAAATTTCGGTATACCAAAAATTTCGGTACGGTATGATACCATACCGATATTTTCGGTACGGTATCGGTATAGAATTTTAAAATTTTCGGTATACCGGTATATACCAAAATATTTTCGGTATAAACCGGTATACCGAAATATTCCGGTATACCGATTATTTTCGGTATACCAAAAATATTTCGGTATCTCGGTATATCGGTATATACCATTTTTGTAATTTAATATTAAAATTTAATATTAAATTTTATTTTATTTAATTAAAATTATACTTAAATTATTCGGTATGGACCGGTATGGCGGTATATACCGGTATGGGCGGTATACCGACATAGTCGGTATTTCGGTATGGACCGGTATGGGCGGTATACCGACATAGTCGGTATTTCGGTATGGACCGGTATTTCGGTATAAATCGGTATATATCAAAATATCGGTACGGTACGGTATACCGAAATTTTCGGTACGGTATACGGTATGCATTTTTGGTATACCGAAATTTTGGTATACCGAAATCCGGTATACCGAAAATTTCGGTACGGTATCGGTATGCAAAAATACATACCGAAAATTTCGGTACGGTATACGGTATGGGCGGTACGGTACGGTACGGTACGGTATGCCACCCCTAGGTAGAATCAAGTCACATTACTGATCTTGGATTGGGTAGCTGACATGTTCCCCTTTGTATATAGACAACTTTGTTAATGTTTGTAGTGAGTTGTTACATAAAATTTTGGCGTAGTTCAACCACTAGACAGGTCGAGTTTACATCTGAGATTCGGAAAACATTAGGATACATAAGAAAATATCTAATAAATACGCTTACCTGGTCTTAAATTAGTTAAAATTTTATTAATACTGAAAAGTTATTTTTATTTTTATTGAAAGTCTCATCCTGATGTGGAATGATTTTTCAATATAAATAATAGAGTAATTTTTTAAATATACGTTTGAATTGCATGTCTTAATTTTTTAATTAGATTAATTTTGTATATACAAGGTGTACCATGTTCAAATATAAAATTACTCTTTTTATAAAAAATTATTCTTATTTTTACTGAAAAGTCACCCCATGTTAAATTAATTTTTCTGTATAACAATGGTAATTTTTCTATAGTAACAAAAATAACTTTTAAAATATATTTAAATTATATGGTACAATTAGTTCATAATAGAATTATATTTTTTAATAAAAGATGTATTATCAATTTGAAAATGGGTATATATGAGTATCCAAATTCTGGATATCCATAAATATAATTATGCATAATTAAAATTAAATAAATTTTATAATTACTTTAATACTCTTAATCAATTTTACTACCAATGATCAAATCATAGTTGGGTTTTTTTACTATCAGGAGGGAGTTTCGCCCTTCCTAACGTCAGTAAACCAATTAAATGTCGACAAATAATGTTACATCGCCCTGGGCGATATAGTTTCGCCAAAGGCAAAAAAAAATTATAATAAATAAAATATAGAAAATTACTAAAGTATCCTTTTGTAATTTAAAAAATTAAAAAATATCTTTTTAATTTTAAAAATTATAAAAATAGTTTAAAACATATTTTATATCAAAAAATAATTATTTTTAAATCAAATTAAAATTATTTTCCTAACATTCATAAAAAAATTCAATTTTGATGAACTCTAATTCCCAAATTTCAATCACTTAAAAAAATTAGGTTCGATCACTTAATTTCAAAAATTGGATTTCTGAAAGCCTCATCGGATGAGGCGTCATACATCGGCGTGAAGGAGGCGATGAGGTGTTTCGGTGATGTGGTTGTGGCGGATTGGAGTTTCCAGATCAACGACTGAAGGCGGTGGTGGCCGTGTTGCCCGATGGTTGCTGACGCGCGGCTGAGAGAGATGGAGTGGCAGGGGTGAAGTGCGACTGTGGACGATTCAATCGGCGACGGGCTTCCAGCGTGGATGGATTTCAGAGTCGTGATTCCGACTTGTGCGGCAGAGAGTGGTGAGGCTGTTCTTCACGGCGGAAGACAACGAGAAAAGAATCTGCATTTGGGACGACGTCGAACGGGAATAAATTCCGGCGAATACGGTGGTTGGAGACGATGTAGTTGTTGGAAAAATATGTATTATGTCAACCGGATAATACAACTGAAAAAATAAAACAAAAAAGGGATACAAGTGGGGAAGAAGAATTACACGAAAATAAAAATAAAATTACAAATAAACAAAAACAAACGTCGAGTCGAGGAGACCTCTACCCGCAAAGCAAATATTTCCCGGTGGTGCTCTTCGGTTTGGAATAGCGCTCCCAAAGGTAAAACGACGTTACGCCTTCAAGTGTGCAGCACTGCAGGACTTAAAGTTCCGGCGAACAGAGGGACGTTAGGACTAGACTGCACCTAGAAGCTATATGCAGAAGATCGACTGAGAGAGAAGTGTGTTGTGTGTGATCCTGAATGAAATGAGGACATCTATTTATAGGTGAACCTCCACTCGTAACGGGGGAAAAAACGTGTCAGCATTAATGCTGACGGACTGTTTTTCAGGAAGGTCAGCTGATGGGGAATTGATTTGCAATCAATCCAGTTGACCTGCCATAAACAGAGGACGATTTTTCAGGAAGGTCAGCTGATGGGGAATTTATTTGCAATCAATCCGGTTGACCTACCATATGCTGATACGAGTCAGAGCTGAGTCAGCTTAGGTTCAACGAACCTGGCCATTGCTGAGTCATCAAGACATCAGCTTTAGATTCATCAAATCTGTACTCTTACGAAGTCAACTTTCGTTTTTCAAAGTGGGATGAGAATTAATTACATAATTAATTCTCTCCCTAATTCAAAGTTTTAAACTTTGATTTGTTGACTCAATTTCTCACTCACCATTAATTGGTTTTGTGAGTATTACTACACTAAATTCATCTACTCCGAGAGTAGAGCGCACTCGTATCAATTAACTTCCGAGAAATTAATTTTATTATCTTCAATTTATTGGTCAAACAATACCAATTAATATATTTAATATTAAATATTCCAACAGTAGTGTGGGTTGTTGGTAATCTGTGGGTGTTGCAGAGATGGTTGTGAACACTAGGATTCAATTTCCCCTCCATCTCCCTGCATATCACAGTTGTTGGCTAGGAAGTGGGCCCCATTGCTTACTTTTCTTGATCCTATTCTTTAGATGAGGTCTGAAAATTGTAAAAACTAGTGTAATATATGATCTTTTCAATTAAATCAAATAGATAGAAATTTAAGCTTTAAATGCATATAATTTTCATAAAATCTTTTTTAAATGAGCACAAATTGATGTTAATATGATCCTAATCAATGTGCATTTGGGGATTAGGGTTCCTCCAATGGGTGTAAGAATTAATTTTTAAAACATAAATTTTAATTTGATTACAATATGTTAAGATATAATAATATTTTAATTAAAAGGTAATTTGGTAATTTTGATTTTATTTAATAATTTTAATTAATTTTTTTAAAAGTGTGATCGTCTTATGCATAGTGCAATCGCCCTAGTGCAAAGTGCAATCTCTTCAAAATAAAATTGTACGCTGAATCATAAATTCAATGGTATTCAGAGGATTTACTGACGTCAGGTAGGGCAAAGCCTTCCTGACCATAGAAAGACCCATCATAGTTTCCTTCTTTTTAGAAAGATTTTTTCACTATCAAGAAAGAAAAGAGTATCCAGATTATATATATATATATATTTAAGGAGAAAGTATTGTATGAAATATTCTACCGCAAAGTTTACTTAAAAAACTAAAAAAAAAAAAAAAACAGGTTAAATGAAAATGTGCGGATACTAATGGATCCATGCATTCTTCTTTCTTCCACCAACTGGTTCATGTAAAGGTTATTGACACTTTTTCTTATATTTTTTTTTTTTTGGAATATTGTTGTGGTTTAAGAAAAGCCAAGTAAAATCGCTTTCAAACAATGTTACTATATAAACGCATTTGTGTTATTGAAAAGACAAAATCTATATTATTAGTTTTTTAATATTAATTCTTTTTTACTTTTAAAGTAACTATAAGGAGAATATGTATTTTTGCAAGAATAAATGTGTGTTTCTTAATTTATTTTTTATTCTTTTTGTTGATTTATATTTATAAAATATTGTTAATCATGTACTAATATATCTTTTAATAATTTACATGTGTTATTCTAAGTATAAACTCCTTCCATACACAAAATTATTTTCCATAGAGAAGTGACACTGAATTTAATAAATATTAGTATTATATTCAAATGATAAATAAAGTAAGAGAAAAGTGGATGTATTGTAGGACCCAAACTTTTGTTTGTAAGTATATGTTGTTTTCAAATAAAGGAGAAAATTTTTGTGGACAAATAAAAAAGAAAAGTGAGAAATAATTTCATGGGTGGAGGAAGTATATTTTTTTAAGGACAAATAAATGTTTGTACATACAGTAACACGCATTTGTTCTTACAATAATACATATTTGATCTAATAATAAGATACATTTACTCCCCAGTTTGTGTTATTTATGAGCAAATATGTGTTACACTGTTACTATAAAGGCAAAATATATTTTTATAAGAATAAATATGTGTTTCTTAATTTATTCGCATTCCTTTAAATATAGACATATTATTTCATGAGTAACATATTTTAACTACTTTCATGTCTTATTGTGTGAAAAAATAATTATTTCTATAAAAACAAATAAATATTGTGAAAAACTAATATTTATTCTTATAGTAACACCTATTTTACTCTTTATATTACATAAAAAATACTTATTCTATAAAAATAAATAAATATATGTAATTATTTTATATGATAGTAACACACATTTGCTCCCCAATTTGTGTTACTATGTGAGAAAATGTGTGTTACTGTAAGGATAAAATATGTGTTACTATAAGAATAAATATGTGTATTTTTAATTTAATCATAATTCCTTTAAATCTAGGTATATTGATTCATGTAGTAACACATTTTTTTTACAATCTTATATGTATTATTATATGAAAAAATAATTATTTATATAAAAATAAATAAAATATTTGTGAAAAATCAATATTTGTTCTTATAATAACA
>JAPKLY010000070.1:523042-541675 GCA_026898435.1 Prunella vulgaris | reverse complement strand
ATAAATAATTAAAAGGGCATTTGCCTATTGTTGAAGAGCGCCGCGGGGTGACGTGGAAGAGGATGTACTGCCGTATTTTCCACGTTGATATAGAAATGTTGGAAATTATGAAATTTTGGAATGGGGAGAATTGTGATTTTCAGGGGAGAAAAAAAGCTCCAGTGAGATCTGAAGGAGCGTGGAGAAGAAGACATGGCGTTCGTTTTGTGGATAAAATGACGATGCTATAGCTGAAAAATGGCGACTCACTGCTTTATTTTTTTTAATTGTGGAGCATTAACATGACTTGAGAGAGAAGAAAACGAGATCAAAATCGAAAAAGGGTATAACAGTTAGAACATGAGAGAGAAGAAGAATAAGTCAAAAGTAAAAAATGGGGTATGTTTAGTATTTTAAATTATTTTTTCATTTTAAATTGAGTATATTTATTAATGGGTATGTTTAGAGGAATTTGGGGTATGAATAGTCGCACCCTTTTTAAGGTCCATGTTATATGCACAACATCTATATGCAGTACACCCACTATGAGTATACACCCACGCATCTATATGCAATACACCCACTATGAGTATACACACATGCACACCCACCATAAAATACTGTTTTGCCCTTTTGATAAAAAGCCCTAATTTTTTCTCTCACCCATTCTTCTCCATATCTGCGCAGCTTTTTTTTTTTTCTTCTCCCTCATTCCTTTCTCTTGCAGCCGCCCACCCCCGATTCTTACATGCTTAACATCCCCTTCATTTCTTAAAGGCAACCGAGGGTGAAAGGAGAAACCATAACTCGTTTTCTTCCAACACTCCTGCCATCACCATCTAGAAACTAGGTCTATTTGTATTTTTTATTTTTTTTCTCTTTTTTTAATTCATTTTCAAATGTTTGAATCTGATTTTTCAATCTTCATCTAATTTCGACATTTTTTTTGAAATATTGCTCGATTTTTTGTTTTTCAAAATATTTTTTCAAAGTTTTTATATTTCTTCTAAAAAAAATATCGAAAAAATTCCTCCATTCTGGAATTGATTTTTCGAAAAAAAAAATCCAACATAATTTTTTTTTTCTCTATAGAAATTCAATGTTGCAAGGAGTGATGGTGGTGGTGACGATTATACTGATACATACTGTCGTTGGTTGTGTTGTGATTTGATGACAGTGTGCAGTGGGTGTTTTTATTTTCTAAAACTATATTCAGAAAAGTTGTGTATTTGTGAGAGAGAAGGGTAAGTGTGTCATATCATACTTTTGTAAAAGTAGTACAAGGTGGGCTTACTTCATATAAACTGGGTCAGTTTTTAATCTTGTGGAATTGGGTGGCATTTTCTTTTGAAGCCCAAAGGCTTTTCATGAAAAAGCCCATTATCATACGTCGTCGTCGTGACATCCTACCGACCGTTTTGCTAGGGTTTTGACTGAACTTTTGCGCCTAAAACCCTTCAATTCAAATCCAACTTCTTCAATCCGTTCACTGCTCGGAATCAATTGACATTGTGTTGTTATTCAGTAATGTCGAGTAGGAAATCGGAAGACATTCAGAGCCGTAGAATCACTTGGGATGGCTGCAGCGTGTTGCTCGATATCAACGATGGCGATCGAGTGCTTTTTGCTCGCCTCTCCTCCGGCGCGTAAGCTTTGAGTTCATTAAAAGCATAGTAATTATATGATAACATGTTTGAAGCGCTTGAGTTTCGTGTTTTTAGGAAGATAAAGATAGGGAACAACAATTGCTCTTTGCAGCCTTTGATTGGATGCCCCTTTGGATCCTCGTTTCAGGTGGAAGTTGGTAAAGATGGACCATTTCTCTCTCGGGTTATTCCAACTACACAAGGTATAGATACGTCTTCTTCCTTTCCATCTTACAGCGAAGAAACTAATACTGATTTCATCGCACCCCTTCTTTTAGAATTTTTTGGTGCTGATGTAATCACATGTTATCTCACCAGGTAATAATCTCGGAGACAAAGTGGATGACAAAATTACGGAGGAGCGCAGAGATAATCGTGCTTTAGTTGATAATAACACAGCCCAGAGTCTTACTGGTGATGACATAGATGACATGCGAAGGTATAGTTTCACGTTTATTGGTTGAAATCATAGACTCAGTCTTGTATTATGTAATGCAATATGCAATTTATGTGCCAATAGGAACTGATTGTACAGTAGTTTGTGAATATAAAATTGCGTTGCCTCATATTTGTTTCTGTGATTAGTTAATGTTACATATCAGAATTAGACTTGATCAAGCTTGATTTTGTGACTGTTTTTGAAAGCATTTATAGGAAAACATGGCTTAATTTTTGCACTTTTATCCCTTGGCAAGGTTTGATTTTCTTAAATTCTTTTTTGAAAAGAAACAGGACTTTATTAATAAAATAAAAGGAGAGGGATGAGAAGGCCCACAAAGAATACACCGGCAGGAAAGTTAGTTTTGTTCTTAAAGATGTGTCTCGTTAAGCTTCCTTTAACGAGCTTAATCAATTCTTAACAGCCAAAGTCACTTAAGGAAAAGTAACAAGTCCAACAATCTGTTCTTAACAGCAGATTTTCTAGTTGATCAACCCTTTGTATGATCTATGGTGACATTGTTGTATCATTATGAAGTGGTATAGCTCAAGTGGTTAGAGCTCCACTACTTATAGCCGAAAGATCATGGGTTCGAGTCACAACTTTACCGATAAAAAAAAACAGATTTCATACTTTTGAGCAGTTTTTATATAAAATTAGCTGGCATACCAATGAGCTTATTATGAAGGGAACTCGCTTGCTTGCTATATTAAACGAAAAGTTACGTAAGTCAAGTCTTGAACCCCGATGATACATCCAGATTGCATCTTTTGATAGCCGGTCATTATCGATCAAAATAACTCGCCAACGTCCTAAAAGTTGTTGGTCCACATTAGAAATACGATTAGGACTTTGTGCAATTAAATTTGGACTTGTGGAATATGGACATTACTTAATAGGCTGGATAGTGCATAGAAGACTTAGTTGTAAGAAATAGGATAAGCTATTTTATACGCAAACTTTAAAAATCAAGTTCCAGAATCTTTTTTCTGCAGCCAGGCGCTCCAGTGTATATTCATATATATATTTCTCAATAATTTAATTGGTTTTGTTTTCTATCTTGTATGCACTATGCAGCTTAAGAAGTAATATTAAAATTAAAATAATAATGCGTATTTCTACAATATTGAACCAAGTTCATTTGATCATACAAGTAGCATGCCAACTAAGCCTACTTTCTACGTACTATGTACCAGCTAAGTGCCAGTCCATGCAAAAGACTTACTCGCTACTCAAACCATATTGTACCACAATTCACACAAACTATGGTGTAAGTTGCAAAATTTGCTACTGTTTCATTAATGATTAACTGTATCTTTTTACCACTTTTCTATTAGGAATGCATTTGTCTAGAGTAGTAGGAAAAATTTTGCCTGCTATTGTTGTTTCAAATATAAATTGTGTGGTAAGTAGTGTTTGAGTTATTACAAGACTTTAGTACTTCCATTGGAGGTAGATCCTCGGTTCAAATGCTATTTATTCTTTTACACAGCAGGGAAAATAGGAGTGAGAGATCGCATTCTCTGTTTTATTGTTATCAATGTTGTGAATAGAAGTGGAACTGTTTGGTGGTAATTGAGTTAAAAGTTTATCTATTATGTGTAATGAACCATATGATTGGACTTTTTTGTTTATCTCTAGCAAGCTGTTAACAATTTCTTGTACTACAATGGTTTTCATCTTGAATCATTGCTTTTACATAAATTAATTTTCTTTTTACTATGTGTCTCCACTATGTTTGACAGGTTATATTTGTTTGCAGGAAGGGAGCAACTGGAAATGAAATAGTGGAGGCCTTAATTGCAAACAGTGCAACATTTGAAAATAAAACAGCATTTTCGCAGGTGCACGACTCAAATAACAGCAATATGTTATTATGTAAATCAGAGCTAACATATTTCTTTTTGCAGGAAAAATACCGGATCAAAAAACAGAAAAAATATGCACCCAGAGTACTCCTAAGACGTCCATTTGCCCGAAGGTTACTTCATTCTTCCTTACCTTTTATAAATAGTAGTAATTCATTAATTTTAGCATAAACCACACATATTTTGCTAGTCAGAAATAATTTTGAAGAAGACAATATAATTTTCTGAGAAGTTTCTGACTGCTTTACTCATCTACATATTTAAATATAAGATTGCAATCCAGTAATTTTGATTGGGATGAATATTTACTTGGTTGAAAGTCAGACCTACAAGCAGTTTTTTGTTGAATTGAGCTCCTTTAGTCCAAATACAGCTAATTGTAACCGGCGTTAGGATATGGTAGCATTAAAACAGATCTTGAAGCTAATTAGCCCACTTTCTGGTCTCGTCCTGATAATTGTCAACTTTCACGCTCCTAAATCAAATATAGTTAAGATCTATGGTATATTTGAGAAATTTTTTGGTTTTACTGATCTTAGTTTTTGCTACAATACTCAATTTCGGATACATTGCCTTTAGATGTTGAAGGCAAGCAGATATTTAAATTATCAAAGCATCAAATGTTTAATTTACAACTAACTTTTGCTAGCATTTTAAAATAGAATTCAGTTGCTTTGTATCTGTTTCTTATTTTTTAAATTTGCATGAAGCCCAAGACCTGTGAAAATTTAAATTACCTCAAGCATACCTTTATTTCATTATAAATTCATAATCTCCTTTCTTCTAGTACCCAGAGAATCTCCAGTTACTCTGTTTTTACTTCTATTTTCCATGTTTTAATCAAGTAAATTTTATAGTGACAAACATTTTTAGCTAATTGCCTGTTTGTTTGGAAGTTGCTTTTTTATTTTTAAATGTGATTTTTGGTGACCATCTCACTCTTGTTTTTATGTCTTCTGTTTTCAGCATATGTGACGCATATTTCAAAAAGCATGCTGAGAAAATTGGGTAAGTACTATGTCTCGTGGTGACAAATTATTGCAATAAATTGAATTACAACCAAATGCACTTCATAATATTTGTTGATCTTTCATTCCCTCCTTGTGAAAGTGCTAGGCAGAAGTTGCGTTTACTGACGTATTTGATAACACTTGAAATATAAAATTTCTTGAAGGTTTACCTGTCTTCAGTAGCATATATACTAATACTATAAAATTCAGAAACATACAGATTGGCTAATACACACACACACACATATATAATACCCTCTGATGCTCATTCTCTTCATTTTTGTAAGGGAGCCTTTTTGGATCCTTAAAACTAGATATGGTTTGCTCCTCCCCTCTTAACAAGTTCTTAGCCTGCTATAGCCCGGTGAACAGAAAACTTCTTTGTTCAACAAAAAATTCTAATGTGAAATCAAAGGCTAATGCTAGCTTCTCTATGTTTTTATCTTGTACCCAAGTGAATTGAAGTGTTGCAATGTAATTTTTATTTTCAGCAATTTAAATGTTATGAATTACAATATGGACTGAAGTCATTATATATGAACTATGTACCTTTTTTTTGCTTCTGTGCATGCATCTATGTATCCCAGTAATTAATCATAAATTTGTGTTCTTTTTTCTATATCATTATATCCTAATTTTATAAGGTGAAGATGGACTCTTATAAATCATCCCATATACACGTACACAAGTTCAAGCAGATTAGATCAGACCTGTGCCTCTATACCATGATTTAAAAGCAATCTTGCTATCATGAGTCATTTTGTGACTGCAAAAACTGTTACTAAAATAATCGTTCCTGTTCTTTACCTATTAATATTGGATTGTGGACCACACTCCTATATAAGGATAATCTTAATGGTCAATTAGTAAACATCCCACCTTGCTAGTAGAATCATTAATACATCATGCAGTAAATAGTCGGTGACTTTTTCTTATTAGCTTTTCCATTTGCATCCTACTACTTTCATCCACTAAGATGAAGTGGTCTTTTTATTTTTTTCAGTGAATTGTTAGATAAGATTTTGATATTTATTTCCCTAAAGTATAGGTGCATATTTACAATCATTAAAGAATTGTTTCTCAGAGTGCTTCTGTCATTGCCAGGTTTTTGCGTGTGGACACCTTGTCCCTCCTGCTTTCGTTGGCTAATGTTACTGCACACTCAGATGTGCTTGTATTGGATATGCTTGATGGTCTAATTACAGGTGCTGTTGCGGAGCGCTTGGGAGGTATGCCACTTCCTCAGTTCAAATTGATTTGTTCATTAAATGATTTTTGGTGGTACTTTTTTTCTTAATGCGAAAAAGTTATTGATCCCCGTCATGGAAAACAAATTGTCTCATCTATTTGTATAAGGATGTACTAAAGTTCAGAAATATGGCCATTGTTTTCAGTCTTTACTGCCAAGCAAACATAACATATTGATGGAAATCATTCTAAAAGATATGCATGGTATATACATGTCATGATTGCTGTTAAGATGAAGATAGCAAAGCTAATGTGTTCCAAAGTTATCAAATTGAGATAACGCTGGAAAATTTCTTCATTCGACTATGTTCTGAATTTTATTCCCTTTTCTTTATTTTTTTTTTCCTCCTGTTTCCAGGGACGGGTTATGTATGTAATACACATTGCGGGATCACTCCATATCCCATTGGTATTGTCAGAATGTTCAATTTTAGTGATGAGACCTGCAAAAGGTGCATCTTGTTATTATTCTGATTAAACTTAAATGTTCCTTAACTAAAGATGATGTGCTAATGCGCTGTTTTTCTTAATTCTTATGACCTTTTATCCAAATTTTTTCCATGATTAGTGCGTAGTTGTAAGAAGGCTGAGCCAGTGCCTTCTCTAATATACCTCACCCCCAAAACAAAACTGCTACCCCAGTATGCTAGTTTATTTAACCTTTTTTTCCATTGTGAATCTTATTGCTGTTGCTGTGTTTTTTTTCTCGTTGACTCCACAGTCAATTTGATTGCAAGATCGAGGAAATTTAGGATACCATTCCCCTTTATTTTATGTCTTGTGTTTTTACTCTCTCCTTTGTCATAGGAAGAGATTTGACAAAATGTTAATGTAATGATTATGTCTCCTTCATATAGGAATATATGTGCAAATCTTGATTTAGACAAGGTAGCTATTCCTCAAATAGTAGAACTCAGTTAATATTTTTCTTTGATGTTTTTTTCCCCTTATACAAGAGGCACGTCTCGGGCGCTAGGAATCCTCTTGCGCCTTGTGCCTTATCAACTGTTTGTTTTATCAAGAATTATGACATATGTGGTCCTTTGTTTGGTCCAGGACTGTGCACGCTTCGGTCACTGAATTACAACCCTCCTCTAGTGTAACTTCAACATCAGTTGACCAGCTTGAAGATTCCTCTAGTATTTGCAATCAACAAAATGTATCTGATTGCTTTTCCATCTCCTTCATTTTACTATTAATTAAAGCATTCTTACTGATTTTTTCTGCAGGAAAAAACCCTTTCTCCTTCAACAATGGACTCGGTGAATATGGAAGAAAGATCCAGTGAGGATATGGAAATTGTGAATAATATAGTCGCTTCACAAAAAACCAGTAAAAGTGTCAAGATTGGTGATAAGGCACCTCCAGAGGTCATCAAATTCTGGAAGGAAAACGGCTTTTCCAGGTAATGGTAATTTCCATCTCCTTATATGAAGATATTTCATCCATATGTTCTATTTAGTCTAACCTCTGGTCATCTTTTGATAATTTTATTTCCAGTTTAATTATTGCTGCTCCGGACTTGGATCCTTGGGGCATTGTGAAAGAACTGATGCCACTATTGTCATACTCAGCCCCCTTTGTGATTTATCACCAGTATCTGCAGGTAATTTTTTGATATGTTCAATCTATTTTTTTGTTGAAACTGCAAATTTTTAGTAAGCATTTTCTCCCCAGTTTTCTGCAAATATTTTAGGACTTGAGTACGCATCTCCGTTTTGTCTAAAAACACAACTAGATGTATTTCATGACATTTCTGATACCTAATTTCTGGTACGGACCCTGATTAAATATTTGATGATCACATCAAATAAGCAAGATGAACTTAAGGTGAAAAGGAATTGACTTGCTAAAGCAAAGCTTGACACAGCCAGTGTTATATATTTTTCAGGATTCTGGGTTTTATCAATTCTTTCAATTTGATTTTAGATTTCGCTCTTAGTAATACCCAAATGAAATTATCTTCATGTTCTTTTTTGTACAGCCTCTGGCCTCGTGCATGCACAACCTGCAGAGTGAGAAAATGGCCATAAGCTTACAAATTTCAGAACCCTGGTTACGTGAATATCAGGTCTGCTTGAATCTTCCATCTGTTAAACTAACTTTATCATCGGATGTGCTGGTCAACTACGCATTCTATGCAAGAACTTCTGTAGGATATGACTTAATGACAACATAAAATGAATAATTTATTTTTTGGCCCTGTATTTTATCTTTCAAATATTTTGCTCGAACTCATTTTCCATTCCCATCTGCTCTTCTCCTTGAACTTTCATTTTTCTCTAACTTGGCTACGTAAGAGTTAAAATTGTGTTTCAGTGAAGTATATTTGGTCATAAGTGGTCGGTTTTAGAGCTAATACAGTGATTCTATATATTCATCATGTATTTTTTGCGTGAGAGTATGTTTATACTTTGCAGGTTCTTCCATCAAGAAGTCATCCACATATGCAGATGAGCTCATCTGGAGGCTATTTGTTGAGTGGAACTCGAATAAGTCCCAGTGATCAACCCCACCCCAATTAGTTAGTTTATACTATTATTATCCTTTTTAAATTTAGTTATTTTTTGTTTCACTATTTCAAGAATTCATTATAGGGCAAATTAATCCTATGTAGGCCACTATTGCAATTTCTACCTTTTGTTATTAATTTCAAGAATTCAGCATGCTGTGTTTTTGTAATGCTAATGAAAATGGGGTTAGTTTTGATGAGAATTAAAGATGATCAATTCATCTCCATCATATTTCAATGTATACAAAATTATTAATTATGATTTATTTTGATTAAATACCTTCTTTTCTATATTTATTTCTCAATTTATTCACTAGTTTTCAATTAATAACTATTTTTGTTTTTGTTTCAAAATTAAAACATAAAAAAACGGTATAACTATCATTGGGATATTGCTATTTTGTTGTTTGCTAGATATTTATACTATTCCCTGCTAATCAATTATCCCAAAACAATTCATTTTCACTATTCCACGAGGATTAAATTTCATTTTCGAATTTTTTTCTTCAACTTGTTTTTTTGCTATAATATGCAATAGTTGAGAAAATTTATTTCCTGTAAGTAAATACAAAGGTAAAGATGTGGCATTTTTTTATAGTTAGTGTGAAATAGTTTTAAATGGCAATTGAAATGCGAGGGAGGGCGCAATTAGCAACTACTAGGTACTAAAATTTGAAATGGATCATTAATGATACAAGAAAAGTAAAGATTTTCACTTTCATTAATATTGCATTCTCAACTTTGAACGTAAAAATATCGCAAAAACTTGTGTGCATGCAAGTGCATACTATGCATTTGGATTTTTACTTCAATTTTAATTGTAATTTGCTATTTTCAGAAACATACATACTAAACCCCTCACTATGTGTATTTTTGGCAATTGGTGTATTAATTATTTTGTTTTCGGGTATTATTATTTGTTCATGGGGTATAATGAATTGTTCTTGGGGTATTTACTTTTGTTAAAGTTCACATAATGTGCAAACTTTTGTTATATTTCTCACCATGATTATAGCTAATTCGGATGCACGTAATGTGAGGTTATAATAGAAAAGCATGAGTTGAGCAGCATAATTATAAAATCCAATTCGTACTTACATAAGGTTCAAGAGTTGCAGATTCTTGCTAATGACCCGACCATCCAACAAATTAATCTCTCTATCAGCAACTTCTGCAATCACCTACAAAATTATAGGTGAAAATTTCCACTCACAAGCAGGATATATGACCATCTCTTAGGGGTGGCAAATTGTTATGATAATGAGTTGTTCTTGGGGTATTTACTTTGGGGTATTGTGACTTGTTCTTGGAGTATTTACTTATATTTATTTTTGGGGTATTGTGATTTGTTCTTGGGGTATTGAGAGTTGGTCTTGGGGTATTATAAGTTATTCTTGGGGTATTTATTTATATTTGTTCTTGGAGTATTGTGATTTGTTCTTGGGGTATTGTTATTTGTTCTTCGGGTATTGAGAATTGTTCTTGGGGGTATTGTGAGTTGGTTTTGGGGTATTATAAATTATTCTTGGGGTATTTACTTATATTTGTTCTTGAGGTATCATAATTTGTTCGTGGGGTATCATAATTTATTTTTGGGGTATAATAATTTGTTCTTTGAGTGTTATAAATTTATAAAATCCAAAATTTATGAATTTATACCTTGTTGTTAACTAAATTATGAACCGCACTCCTTCTGCCATGATTCACGTGTTTTCTGCTAAGAGGAATTATTAATAACAGGTCTACGACGGCCTCAGCTTCCGTTAATGGCAGCTGCAAGGAAAGAAAGATATCGTTTTTTTTTGTTTGCAAGGGAAAATTGAAGAGTTATATATATATATATATATATATATATATATATATATATAGAGAGAGAGAGAGAGAGAGAGAGAGAGAGAGAGGATGATTTGTGGAGAATTTTATAACTAAATTGCCCTTAGTTTGCATACTGCGTAGGGATGGATGGATCGACGGTTACGATCGGTAGAAGAGGTATGGCCGACAGTTGCGCGACATTGGATTTTAGGCGAGCAGGTTCCGGCGTTGGGCAGCGGTTGAGATCGATCGAAGGTTGCTATTGCAGAGGTTGTGATAATGGTGTGGCAGTAGTGAAGACCCGGGTGCATACTATGCACCAGGGTGCACACAAATATGACTCAAAAATATATGTTTGGAATTTAATTTAATACTGAAGTAAATTAAGAAATCAAGAAGAACACAAATTTTATTATCCAATTCGTCACGAATGAATGTGCTTCAGAGCGTACCAAGCCAAGAGGATTTTTATTAATATAATTATTTCACATAATACAAAGTACGATGGAGTATATATAATATAACAAATATATCTAATCTTAAGAGTCTATCAGTCCCTTGGTCCAATAAACTACTTAATCAATAAGTAATGCCCACAATATTAATATGGCTTAGTCTTGTATATACCAGTTACACCGTGTAACTCAAGTTCATTTTTAAAAAGTTACACAAAATACTACTTAAAAGTTACACATGTTATTATTGAAAAGTGTATCTTTAATGGTGTAACTTTTCAGTAATAATTTGTGTAACTTTTCAGTAATAAATTGTGCAACTTTTTAAAAATGAACTTGAGTTGCACGGTGTAGCTGGTGCACAAGAGACTTACTCTATTAATATATATACAAACACTCCCTCTTGGACACTATGTCATGGTGTTCATGCTTAATTAAAATTTTGATAAAATATATGTAGAGATAAATTTAGTCAAATGGGAAAAGAGTACAACTATTGATATTCGAGATCAAATCTTCAGGATTATTCTAAATTTGTCACCCTCCTTGAAGACAACGGCCTTCTAAGGCCTCGACTTCCCAATATCATAAACATATATTTAAAAAGTAAATATAGGAAGGGATTTAGTAAATAAATCAATCAAACTGTCATTACAATACATTCTTCTGGAGTTCATGCAAATAAAAAAATTTCAAGGATATGCATGGTTTCAAGTTCTCTATAGTATAACTATTACTAATTTGTGTATCACAAATTGCACTGTCCCTATTAAGGACTTTAAAGGATATATCATCTTTAATGATATCATATAGATCATAAAGATATTTACCAACAGATTTAATCACACATTCTCGTGAAATCTCATATAAAATAATTAGAAATTTGGTAGTATGAGAATCATACATATAACTAACATCCATATAACACACTAGTGATGCTCATGGAATGACATTCTGGTCCTACTACATCCTCTATATTTAGGTTTAAATATGACTTTATTCACTTCAAGTGGATCAAATAAATATTGATATGGATGAGATTTATACGTATAAAATTTATGTCTCACCATCTTCAAGTACGTTGATTAGTGTATAAAATTTATTTTTTTCCTTTTAGAAAATGCTTGATTGGCAGGACGAGACTATACCTGATTTTTACCAAGACTTTTATTTCAATTTGTGACTTCAAGATTAAAATAGTCACTTCAATTTCATTATTCACTAAAGCAATATTGAAATAACACAAAAAAACATATAATAATTTTATAGACATGCATGAAAATGCTTCATTGTTTATATATACCTTCTTTAAGAAGAACTCATTGAGTTGATCATACCACTTTCGATCCGACTATTCTACATAGTATAATGATCAGTGTAGTTTTATGCTATACAGATTGCATTTTTTTTTTTTTATCATTCCTCATCTGGAAAATCTTATATCCATCTAAGATATTCTTATATATTGGGATATAAAAAAATACGCTACAAGGTCCATCAACTGCATTTCTAAATTCAATTTAATTATCAGGAATATTTTGTAGCGTAATTTTATTTTGTTAATAACAGGAGAATATTTTTATCAAATCAAAATCGATAATGGGTCTCTGCAAAAACCATTAAGCCATTAATCTCACTCACCACCTTATTCTCATTTAGTTTTCGTACAAATACTTTTATCCAATAGAAATAACACTTCAGGTGTATGTACGGTAAAATCAAATTCTTTTCATTCATTTAGAAAATCTAGCTCTACCACACTTTCTTTCCATTGCACCTGATCAAAGTGCTTCGGGCACCTAACTTAGGTCTTAGATTAATAGATTCGGATTTTAGAAAGAGCAATTTTGGGTACAAATTAGTTGTCGAAATAATAGTATTTCTATCTCTTGTATTTAATTATAAAATTCATATAAACTAGATTCTTATCATTTCTCAAAATATTTTGATCTGGCGTTCCACAATCCTAGTATTTTAATAATTATGTGTACGTGCTTAATAACTAGGATTTTTGTCTTTAAGACGAATCTCTTCAGGAGATATCAAGAGTGACATAATATTTTGCTAATTTAATTTATCATGGATTTATATCTTTCATGTTAGGAGGTCCTTTATACTTCCAACATATAGGGTGTTGGTCCCGAAACGAGTGAGAATCAGTGTAGTGGGGGGGGGGGGGGGGGGAAAACACTGATAGCAACTTTTTCCTTTTTTAGGAAATTCCCCTCAAGAATTCAGTCAGTTAGAAACTGAGATTGCTCACTGAGACTAAGTCTTGAGGACTGAAAGACTCAGGAACCAGAGAATGTTGAATCCTAAAATGTGCTCAGAGTGAGCTCAGAAAAGATAACCCACCTACTGACTGCTAAGAAGCTGGTAAGTTGGATATCTATCTTAATCAAGCTTTTTAGTTCGGAATAGTGAGCCCTAAATTTATACTTGTTTTTAATATTTTCCTAAAAGTGGTATTAACTTAGTTACTGAAAGGTGGTTAAGGGATTGTGCTCAGTTTTTAAGATCAGGAAGATTGACTCTTCCTGAGTTTCAAAATAATGTTGAAATGGTATCCTGAATCTAAATGATATGACAGTTAATCATGCAGAGCAAAGTAAATCAGCACACAAGGATTTTTATGTGGTTTAGAGACTCAAGCTCCTATGTCCATGGCCTGATTTAGTAGGTGCAATCCACTCTTAGGATTGTTTCTTATTTTTATACGTGTCATGGTGCACGAGCTATCTCATTCCTCTCTAAGGAATTCAACCCCTGGGTGGTTTTACAAGTCACAGTCCTTCCTACTAACCAACTCACAACTTAGAGTAGTTTAGCTTTCAGTTTCCAACTAATTTGATAATACTTAGAATCAAAACAGATCTAAAGGATGGATTATCACTCTAAGCTAAAATACAAAAAGATTCCTATCAACACTATGGAAATTTGTAATACAGAGTGTTGAGAGCTTGAATACTTTGAGCGCTTGAATCTTTGGTTAATCTCGAAATTGAAATTTTCTGTAACCTTATTGGGTGCAAGGTATTCTGTATTTATAGGGAGATTTATAATAGATCTGTTGGGGGAGATCAAAACAATTATTCCTATTTTAGGTAGGTTGCAGTCTAGGGTTGTACGATTTACTTTTCACCATGCTTGATTTGGTGAAATTCTTTTGGTGCCGCCTGCATGTCTATGGACATTTAATGAAGGTCAGCTCCGTACACATGTTTCACTGTCTCACTGGCTATTTTTCGAACGGTTAGTTGTTGACATGACTTTATGCTTCATAGTACCATTTAATACTCTGAGTAAGTTGTACTTAAACTCAGGTATAAATGTTTGTCTTCATTGGAGTTCTGACATTCTTCTTATCCCCAGCCTTTTAGCATAAACGTAAGTCCCAAAGCGTCAGTAACCTTTTCTGTCAGGACTTACAAGTGTCAGTAGGATAAATACTCAACCCAATTACTCAGGTTACTTCCGCCCTCACTTAATAGGTTCTGTCCTGAGTACACTTAGTATACTTAGTAGAAACACTATCAGTGGAACTCCTCAGGATTGCTTCTTCTTCAGGATCGATCTTCTCAGCATCGACCTTCTTCAGAATCTTCTTCTCAGGATCTCATCTTCAGGACACTTATTTGTACTTGATCTTCAATGAGTGTACTGTCCTTAGGATGAGCTCTTCTTGACTTCAATCTTTAGGACGTCTCCATCTAACTTTAGTCTTCAGTAGGTTCCCCCTGAACCTAGTACTTGTGAATATAAAATAAGTCTAATCTATCCTGAACTATTCCTGAATCAATAAAATCCTAAATTCTGTACTTAGGCATATTCATCTTTTCACACTAAGGGGTTTTGGGATCTGAATCAAAACTCAGTTAATATCCCAACATGGGGTATCAACATGTATAATTAAATTTATTGGAACCTCAATCATTTATAGTCATTTCTTTATGATCAGTAATGCATTTGGTAATGCATATGGCAGATTACATGCTAATTATTGCAAGTTAATTATTTTTTAGTTTTATTTGACTAGTGCTTGAGTCAAAATACTGAAGAACATTTTTCCTTCAGCGAAAAATTCTCGGTCTTTTTTCTACACGGAAATTTCTCGGCATTCATTTAATTTTGATTTTTATCTACCCATAATATCGAGAAATGACTCTTCATCAAGTGTGCAAATAGTCAAATGGACTGTTATATTTATCCATTTGATGATGATACATGTACTGCACAACTAAATATTTGCATATATAAAATAATAATTATTTTTTACCCACTGTTGAAAAGGGGAGTAGTAATGATATGTAATAGGTCAGATTTAAGTTAGAGTACCTACATGTAAAATTTTATACTCCAACATGTAGCAGGATTGGAATTTTATAATAATTATCCTTCAATGTGAGCTCACTGGCATTATCCATTCGAATGGATTTAATTTAAAATTTGAGAATTGATACATAAGCTCAATGACATAAACTTAGTAAAAGTATTATAGCATGTGGATAATAGACACACATAAGTTCACCGTGTGGAAGCACCAATTATGATCATTGTTGATGTTGACATAATATTGTGACTTGTGCTTCCAACAGTTCTGACAACATCAAAATTTGCTCTTTCGACTAACTTAAACTCATACTGATTTTATGTTATGATATTTGCCTAGGTATGAAAGTTGAAGACGTGAGGAGTTCCAGAATCATCCTAGAAGTCAGGCGGTTAATACTTGAGTAGATAATTACCCCACTAACATGGAAGTTACATCATGGAGGGAAGTTAGAGGAGTTACTTTTGCAAGGCTAAAATATCGACCCCTAGTGGAATGTGGACACTGAATTACACGTCTATAAATAGAGGAGGCATTATAGATTTTAGAGTGTGGAATATAATTACTAGAAACTATCGAGTAGTTCATCTATTTATGATCTAGGCGGTTATATTCCTCCACCAGACTGTTGTGATAAGTGTCTAGGCACTTACAACATCATTCATTTTTACATTAGCATTCTGCTTGGCTAAACGTGGATATGCTAAACTTATCTAGGTCTAACCTCTAGTTAGATCTTGTATAAGATTCCTTGTGTGAGTCATTTTTTGTCTACGTAATCTTATCTTTTTGTTTTCTTTTGTAAACCTTGTTTGTGTCACTACTTTGTTATAGTGAACGTTTTTTGCCATAAGGCGCAACATATTATACATTATATAATATTTGAAAAGTTTTGATATCTCCTTGCAAATGTGTGTGTGTCTAAGTCTTCCGCTGTGTATGTATTGTCATTTATGTTTTCAATATTTTTAGCAACATCTTTAAAAAAACACTCACACTATTCTTGCAGTCGCACATTCAAGTGGCATCAAAGCCTAATCTAGACACATTTAGCTAAAGATCTTGTATTTTGTGTGTATTTGAGTCTGCATTGGAGTATCCACTCACTCCCGCGCTTAAATCTCCGATCTTTGAAGGTACCAATTATGCGTATTAGAAACCAAAGATGCGGATGTACATAAAGTCTCTTGATGAAAGTGCATGGAGGAGTGTGTTGTATGGTTGATCACAACCATTACATCCAGCCGATGACAAGTTTTTGGCGCCGTTGCCGGGAAAACAATTATTTGTTAAGCTTGAGTTGATGTTTACATTTGCTTATCTTTGTTTTTTTTTTCTTAATTATTTTTTGTGAGTGTTGATACTTAATTGTTCTTAATTATTTTTTGCTAATCTTTGTAGGAGTGAACTTAATTGAAGATAGACGGATACAACCCATACTCGTATCCTCCACAATACATATATCCTCCTCAACAATACACATATCAACCACCACCTCCACAAGAAGATCCTTATCCTCCTCAATCATATTCATATCAAATCCCTACTCTCATCATTATCCTTTTCAAGATACATGCTCCTACACTTCACCTTCTCCTATGTCCTTTCATCAAGAAGAAACTTCTCCTAGCTACGTGGATGAGACCCTAGCTCACATTGTCAAACAATTGGAAGAAGTGAGGATGGAGGATGCTAGGAAGCATGAGGAGACAAATAAAAAATTTGATAAAATTTGCAAGTCTTATGGTCATCAAATAGAGAATTTGGAGTTCCAAATGGGGCAATTGGCTAAATCATTTAGCCAACAAGTCAACAATAGTAAGATTCTTTCTACCACCAAAGTTAATCCTAGGGAACATTATCAAGCTATAGAGCTAAGAAGTGGGAGAAGGTATGATGGCCCTAAAATGCCCACTTATGATGAGACTTGTGAAGAGAAGATTAAGGAGGAACATGGTGAGAATGTAGATGATGGAGTTGGTATGAAAGTTGATATTCCAATAGATGGTGCAAGACAAGAAGAAGTGAAAAGAGAGAAGAGTGAAAAGGAAGATGATGAAGATGAAGATGATTATGAGGAGATCAAAGCTCCATATGTTCAAGAAACTTCCGTTCTTAAGATTTTTACTAATTCTCTTTATGATTACATTGATTATGATACTAATCCTCTTTATGATGATATTGGATATGATACTTCTCTTATATGCATTGATAAGAATCAAGAAAAGAAGGAGGAGAAGAGACAAGAAGAAGGGGAAAAGAATAAAGTGAACTTAAGAGATGAAAGCGAAGAGGTAAATTCTATTATCAAAGAAGAGGTAGAGGAATGTCCATTAATGGACATGAGCAAAAATGAGGAAGAACATCAAGATGAAGTGGAAGAGGATCTAAAAAATGAAAAGAGCATTTTTAAACCCTTAGACTTTTCCACTTTTGCTTTAATTAATAATGATATTTCTTATGAATTCATTATGCCTCTTGATAGAATTGATTATAAAATAGAATTGAGAATCCTCTTGGATATTTTTGATAGTAGAAAAAGGGGTGGATATGAATGAAGAGAAAAGAAGAGAAAAATGCATGTACCTACAAGTTAAAATGGAAGAGGAAAGTTGGAGTTTGGGGTAGAAATCCTACGAGCTTCCTTGATCATGAAGCCAAAAGAGAAATATTATGGCAAGGATGACAAATATCCTTGGTCATTCCGATGAGCTTTAACATTTTCGTCCGGCTTGAAGACGTTAAACTTAGCGCTAGATGGGAGGCAACTCATCCTTAAAAAATTTCTTGCTTATTTTGTATGCTTTGTAGTTTAGATAGTGTTAATTTTTTTGATTTGTTTTTTTAATAGGAATTTGAAGCTAAGGGATTTGCTCTTGATGTCATGATCATTCATGTGAGGTAGTGTGTTCTTTCTACCTTGGTTGGTGCACTTAATTGATCATAGTTTGGGGAGTAGCATCTTGGTATATATGATTGTTTCTTGGTTGAGATGAGATTGATTATGCATTAGTTGGTTCATTTATTCATTGTAAATCCTATTTTAATCACTTTTTGCCAAACTTTAGGATCCTCGATCCAAAAAAGTTTGAGGGGGGGGGGGTGTGTTCGTTCTTCAAATTTTATATTTGCAATGACATTTAATGAGAATTGTGCGCTTCAGAAAGGCGTGTGAGAAAAATTTCCTTCCACTCGGCCAAGAAGAAAATTTTTCTTGTGATTGCCAATTCAATCTCACATTCTAAATCCAACTTAAGGTATGACTTTACACTCTCCTATCCCTATGACTTATTGTTGATGGGCGAGCCACTCGAGGTGAATCAGAGAATCA
>JAPKLY010000070.1:410818-489722 GCA_026898435.1 Prunella vulgaris | reverse complement strand
GAGAGAGAGAGAGAGAGAGAGAGAGAGAGAGGTGAGTTTTAGAGAGAGAGTGAGAGAGGTGGGTTTGTGGATTTTATTTTGGGGGGGTCCGAGAGTGGAGAGAGGAGAGAGAGAGAAAAAGAGAGAGAGAGAGAGGGTGAGGGAGAGAGAGAAAAAGTTTTTGGGAATTTGAAATGAGTTTGTGTGTTTCAATTTGTGTGTGTCAGATAATGTCATGGGATGGGTCCCATTTTTTGACCCTCTTGGTAACATGAGATTTTTGGTATTACTCTTGGTAAATATGTTATTATAAGTGGTCATGTTTTGTAATTAATCCTAAAAAATATAATTGATTTATAAAACTTTTTAGATATTATATATAATAAAATATAAATAAATAGATGTATCCTTAACGAATCGCACCTTAATTTAAAAAAAAAAACTCATATCCCCGAACTCATATCGTATCGCGCCCGCATCTACGTATTCGCACCCGTACAACATAGACCCTATATAAAGATTATCTTTGAGCGTATTATTTACTAGGTATGCTAAATATTATTACAATATATTCTAAATAGTATTACTATGTGTTGTAATATTTCATCTATCACATACTCAATTACTATTTATAAAAAATGCCCATCTTTTTACTGAATATATATATTTCTAAATGATAATTAAATGATATTATTTTTTACAATAGTATTTTCTTATGCTAATTCATTTTATTAATTATTTTACACATATTAATTTATATTTATTACTCCAATTGAATTCAGTTTAGAGTGGCAAGTAATAGAGTTGAAAATGAGCTTGTAATAAATGGAATGGAAAAAATTTTGTTTGAAACCGTTTCATGACATAAGACAGGTAAAAATATATATAATTATAATAAAATGTGATATTTAGGAAAAGTGAGTCATTTCTAACAAAAATATTATCACTTTAAAAAAATTCAGTGATAGATTTATGTAACAAAGTATTTAAAAAAAGTGATAATCACTTTTAACAAAAATATTATCACTTTTTAAAAGTGATAACTTTATAATTAATAAATTTCACATTTATATTAATCTTATATTATGAGGCGGTCTCATATGAGATTTGCTCGTCGAAATATGATCATGTAAGTCAAACAGTATCACCTTATACATACGATAAATCTTGTTTCGGCACGACAGTAATACTAAGATTTGAATATCGTTTAACAATCTGAATTAAATTAAGTGTGCAAGAATAACAAACAATGTTTTGTTTTATCTTTTTTTAAACAAAACAATATTTATTTTAAACAAAAATATACTAGTGAGAACTTTAATTAATAAATACTAGTAATTCAATTAATTGCACAATTAATTTATATTAAAGTAAATTTATTTTCATATTAAAGAGTATGTGTTTATGCTTTAGAGTGTTTATTATATAGTATTCCTATTGAAGTTTTTTTTAGATGTTCTTTTTAGTGAATGTATATATATTTTTACAAAGAAAATATAGATGTCATAAATCTTATAAAAATAAGTGTAATATATTAATATTATAATTTATTTATACGAGACAAACTTAATATTATTTGTATTTCACAACATAAATGTTGATGTTTGCCTAATGTTGTGCAATATGTTGCAACATTGTTTGGCAACATCAGAATTTATCCTTTACTCCTAAACACAAACTCCGATTATTAGATGTTGTCTTTCAATGTTTAAACATGCAGGTTGAAGACCAAATTCGATAAAGGTAAGGCGGTTGCATTTTTAGAGTGAGGAGTTGAAGACATCATGGGCAGTTACAATCTATAGTGGAGCTTAGTGGAAAGGAAGACTCTAGATCACTCTGTCATGATCTGGAGAAAGCAGAACTTGCATCTCATGTTGCCTATAAATAGAGGATGCATGGGAAGCACAAATCAAGAAAGGAAAAATATGATCAAGTCGATACCACACTTCTAGATCTAGGGATTCTTTCTTCACGTTATTTGATAGCTTGCGCGCTTCACAACAATATTGTTTAATATCTTTCACGCTTTGCAATACACAACCTTCTATAGAGTTTTGATTATCCTAGAGATAGGTTAGACATACAACTCCATAGATTGTATTTAAGTCGTATGTTCGCTCGTGTAGATCTCATGTGTTAGATCTGATTGTTTATTGTAATAACTATTCTTATTAGTAAAGCTTTGCCCTGCGGCACTCATACACTATTTAATGTATGAAAAGTTTAGAATTCCGTTTGCAGTTTCTGTTTAAGTCTTCCGCTGTGTAAATGTTGTCTAAAGTGTTCCAACATTTTGCAAAATAGAATGATCGCTCACGCACCCACACTTTCATTTGGCACCAGAGCCAATTCTAGATACACTTAGATTAGATCCTGTGTTTTTTTGGTGTGTTTTAGCATCATTTTTAGCAATGAAATATCCATTAACTCTAGCACTTAAACCTCCTATTTTAGACGGTAGTAATTATGCTTATTGGAAACCTAAAATGAGGATGTATATAAAATCTATTGATGAGCGTGCATGGAGAAGTGTTTTGTCCGGGTGGAATCAACCTCAAACTCTAGCTGATGATGACAACGAGTTAAGAATCAAAAGAGAGCTAGATTGAACGAATGAAGAAGTAACCTTAGCAAGTTACAATTCGAAACCCTCAATGTCATTTTTACATCTACGGATGTATCGATGTTCAAAATTATTTCGAATTGTATCTCTGTAAAGGATGCTTGGGATCGATTACAAGAGCATTGTGAAGGATCGGAGAGTGTTCGAAAGACAAAGTTTCAGATTCTAGGGACCAAGTTTGAGAATCTTAGGATGAAAGAAGATAATGCCATTTCATCCATCAAAGAGAGAATCACTGAGATATCCAACGAAGCTCATTCACTTGGTGATCTCATATCCAACACAAGGTTAGTACACAAAATATTACGTACGGTTCCCAAGCATTTTGATGCTAAAATATGTGCTATAGAAGAAGCAAAAGATACGGATTCTATGATTCAAAATGAACTTATAAGTATATTGAAAACTTATGAAATGAATTTTACTCAAAAAGAAGAGTCTTCAAATGATAAAAAGGTTTTAGTTTTCAAAGGTGAATCTTCGTCTAATGCTGAAAAATCTCCGTTTGTCACTGAAGTAGATTCAGATATTGATGTTGTTGATTTATGTTTCAACACTTCTGACGACATTGTTCTTTTAACCAAGCAGTTTACTTCTTTTCTAAACAATAAAGTTAATAGGTTGAAGAATATAAGTCAATCGAAAGTGGAGATCAATAATTCTCAACAAATGTTAGATCAAAGAAATATGTCTAACCAATATAAGCAGTTTAACAGTAGTAATAAACAAAGAAATGATGTTGAATATAGAAAAACTGTTAAATGTGATGTATGTACTGGTTTTGGTCATTATGCAAATGAATGTGCTAATACAAGGTTGAGAAAAAGACTTAGTTTTAAAGCTACTCTAAGTGATGAATCTGAAGATGTAAATGATTCTGAAATTATTGAAGAATATGCTTTTTCTGCTAAAATTGAGTATGATGATACTTTTGATGATCATCTGGATGATTATTATTCTGATGATGAACTAAATGTTCCAACATTTGAGACAACATTAGATGATAATATTCCAGATGTGAGCTGTTTTATGAGTTCATTTGTGGAGACAGATATATCTTCATTAGGTCAAGGATTACAAAGGGAATTGTCAGAGGTTAGTCAAAGAAGTTGAATCTCAAAATCAGATTCTCAAATCCTTGGATTTAGAAAATTCTGACCTGGGGGATTCACTAATCAAGTTGGAAGGAATTCTCACTCAAAAGGATGTAGAGATTGAAAAGCTAAAAGACCAGTTAAAACGTTCAACCTTAAGTTTCAAAAAATTTACCAAAGGTACAAAAAGTTGGATGATATCTTGGTGATGGGAAACTCAGGTAAGACAGGTCTTGGCTGTGGTAAGAACTTTTATAAACGTTCAATGCATGATAATCATATAGAGTTTGTAAGGCCAAGAGTTAAACATCCTATTAATGTTTTGTATGTCATTACTGTTCTGGAAAAGGTCATATACGTCCATATTGCTTCAAATTAAAAAGAGATCTTAAATCTAAACAAATGTTTTAGAAAATGTCATATCATTCTGAACAACATATCTCAAAATCTTCTTGGAAATACGAATCAAACATGGCATGTAATGTAGTATATACATCTTTGAATACATGTGTTCCTGGTTCCAGATATTTTGATAGTGGTTGTTCTAGACATATAACTGAAAATATTGATTTCTTAAATGATTATAAACCTTGTAATGATTGACATGTTACTATGGAGGTGGTGCAAAAGGAAAAGTTGTTGGTAAAGGAACATTAAATATTTTAAGTTTTTCAAAATTGAAAAATCTTTTGCATGTGGAAGGATTACTTGCTAATTTGATTAGTATTAGTCAATTATGTGATGATGATCTACATGTTAAGTTTGATAAGAATTAATGTTATGTATTGAACAAAGATGATCATTATATTATGACTGGTCATAGGTCTGTTGATAATTGTTATCTAATTGAATCAAACAAAACTTGCAATAGTGCAAAATCTGATGAAAATGTTTTATGGCATTAAAGACTTGGACATGCTCATTATAGAAATATTCAGAAGTTGATAAGATTAGAGACAATAATGGCTTCCTAAACTTCAACTTAATAAGCTTAAAGTATGTGGTCCTTGTAAAAAAGGTAAACAAGTCAGGATGTTTCATAAAATGTTGCCACAATGTTCCACAACACAGTTTTGAACTTCTTCATATGGATCTTATGGGTCCAATGGAAACTGAGAGTATAGGAGGTAAACGATACTCATTTGTTGTAGTTGATGATTACTCTAGATATACTTGGATTGAATTTCTTAAAGAAAAATCTGATACTTTTTCTATCTTCAAAATTCTTTACAAAAGATTCAAAAATATTTTTAACACAAAAATCAAAAGGATAAGGTCTGATCATGGAAGCGAGTCTGAGAATAGTTCATTCACTGAATTTTGTGAGAGTAAAGGAATTTTTCAAGAGTTTTCTTCCCCTAAAACACCACAACAAAATGGTATTGCTGAAAGGAAAAATAGAACTCTACAAGAAATGGCTAGGAGTTATGCTTTTGTCAAAAAATCTTTCTAAGAAATTTTGGGCTGAAGCTTTAGACACTGCATGTCATATAATTAGTAGAGTCTATATTCGATCTGGATCTTCAAAGACTCCTTATGAAATTCTAAATAACAAGAAACCAAATTTAAAATACTTTCATATTTGTATTTGTTATATTCTTAATGATATAGATCAATTGCATAAGTTCGATTCTAAAAGTGATAAAGGATTCTTTCTAGGCTATTCTAGAAATAGTAAAGCCTATAGAATTTATAATCTAAGGACTGACATTGTGCAAGAATCTGTTAATGTAGTCTTTGATAATTTTGCTAGTCTTGCAGGACCAATTGTTGAAGATGATGTTACTAACCTTATTGAGATTCAAACTCCTAATTTGAATTCTGATCAAAGTAAAAATGTTTCTTCAAATGCTTCAACATCTAAAACAACATTGCCTGAAAAGACAGAATCTCAAGGAATTTCGAATGAGTTTGAAAACACTCCATCTTCAAGAATCATGAAAGATCATCCAACAGATCAGATTATTGGTGAGAAATTCTCAGGAGTACAAAATAGAAGAAGAATGAGAATATTAAGTAATATGGTAAGACCAATTTTTATGTCTTTCATATATAACAAGGTAAACCATGAGTGTTATCATTCCTTGATTGAACCTAAGAATGTGATTGAAGCTTTAAAATATGAAAAATGGATAAATGATATGCATGATGAATTAAATCAGTTTGATAAAAATAATATTTGGACACTTGTTCCTAGACCTAGCAACATTAATGTTATAGGAATTAAGTGGATTTTCAAAAATAAAATTGGTCATTAGAAATAAAGCTAGATTAATTGCTCAAGGTTGCACTCAAGAAGAGATAATTGACTTTGATGAAACTTTTGCTCCTGTAGCTAGAATTGAATTTATTAGATTATTACTTGCTAATGCATGCTACATGAATATTAAGTTGCATTAAATGGATGTTAAAGCTGTCTTCTTAAATTGTATAGTTAAGGAAGAGGTATTTGTTGGACAACCTAAAGGTTTTTAAAACCCAGAATTTTCTAATGATGTTTTCAAATTGGATAAAGACTTGTATGGTCTCAAACAAGCTCCTAGAGATGGTATGGAAGATTGACCATTTTTTGCTTGAAATTGGTTTCATAAGAGGAGAAGCTGATAGGACTCTATTCATCAAACATAATAATAATAAAAATCTTGATTGTTCAAATCTATGTAGATGACATTGTATTTGGTTCTACTTGTGATAGCATTTTAGATAATTTTGTGAAAGAAATGACCTCAACATTTGAAATGTCTATGGTTGGAGACTTGAATTATTTTTTTTGTGTTCAAATCAAACAATTTAATGGTGGTATTTTCTTTTCACAAAGTAAATATACTAAAAATCTTGTTAAGAAGTTTGGTCTTGAAACTTCAAAAAGTATGAAAACTCCAATGGGATTCACTCAAAAATTATCTAAAGATGATGTTGGGAAAGATGTTGATCCAACATTATATAGATCAATGATTGGTAGTTTGTTATATTTGACCTCTAGTAGACCAGATAACATGTTTAGTGTATGTTTGTGTGATAGATATTAAGCTAATCCTAAAGAATCACATTTAAATGTTGTTAAATGAATTATCAAATATGTTAGTGGTATATGTGATTTAGGAATTTGGTATTCAAAGGACACTAATTGCACTTTTAAAAGTTTTAGTGCTGCAGATGGGACAGGTGATAGTGATGATAGAAAAAGTACAAGTGAAGGATGTTTCTACATGGGAAACAATCTCATCTCATGGCATAGTAGGAAACAAAATTGTGTTTCCTTATCCACGGCCGAATCTGAATACATTGCCACATGGAGTTGTTGTACTCAATTATTATGGATTAAAAAAATGTTTAATGATTATGGTCTAGTGATTTATTAAATGTGTTTTGTTATAATACTAGTGCAATAAATATATCAAAAAATCATGTGCAACATTTTTTGACAAAGCACATTAGCATTGGACATCATTTTATTGGGGATATTATTGAAAAAGAAGTTGTGAAGCTTGAATACATTGCCGCTGAAAAACAAATAGTTGATATTTTTACATAAGCCCTTGATTATGAGAGGTTTTCTTCCCTTAGGAAGTCTCTTGGTTTATGCACAATTTGAAAATTTATTGTTGAATGTTGTATACAAATGTTACCGCATTTGGAACAACATTATGAAATTTCTTTATAAAATTTTCTAAGTTTGATTTTGACTATTAAATGACTTTGTGAATAAAAATTCTTTTGAACTTCTAAAATATTTAAATGTTCAGGACATACTTTCTTGCTTAAAAGTCACAAATATATGTTTAATCACTGAGATAACTATGGGACATGGAGCTCGCTACTACGATGTACTATTTTCAAAAGGTGATTAAAATACATCAATGTGTTCATAATTCACTGAGTAACTATGGGACACGGAGCTCGGGACTACGATGTACTCTTTTCAAAAGGTGGATTAACATGAAACAAATTTGTGATATGCATAAAATGTTCGAAAAACAACTAAATAAAAGTTCTAAAATTATATGCTGAAATGTATGTGTGCCAACATAAAATGTAACATTGATGAAGTTTGAAATTATTTTTACTAACTTATGTTGACTAATTTTCAAAATTAAAATGTATAAAGGATATTTATTCTAGAAAATTCCACATCAATTTATTTAATTTTTGTTGCATAAATTAATTAGTGGGTATTTAATTAAATTAAAATTTATTTTATAAATTGAACATGATCTAGAAGTGGAGGTTTTATAACCACCCACTTTCTACACGATCATATAGTAGTGTTATGTATAATTTCTTTGCATTTAATTTTTCTATATAAGTTTCCTTTATAATCTAAGATGTCTACACATTTATTTGCTTTGATAAAAAATTTCCTAAAAATTGGACTCCATAGAATTAAAGGTTATATGCACTATATATATATCATACATATTTAATTATATTGCTACTTCCGTCTTTCTTCATTTAACTTGCAATTATTGAAGCTATTATTATAATATTTCTTTAAAAAACTTTGCAGGTTTTATGTCTACTCCAAGCAATCATTCAATTCCAAAAAACACTTCATCTTCCTTATCTGAAAATCAAAATCCTCTCAACCTTCTTGCTTCCATGGCTTCAAAAAACGATTCCCAGAATGTTGAACAGAATGTTGGCACCTCCATGCCAACATCAATCACCATTGGTTCAATCTCTATCGAACTCCCACCGTCTTCATCAACCCAGTTGATATCGTCTCCAACAACAAACCCTAGCGTGACAGAATCCATCATCGCTTAGCCTTCCTCATCCAAGCTAACCACTGAAAATGCCCTAGAAAATGCTGAAACAAATTTACCCTACTTAAATCCTGACCCTATTTCTTTGAAGTTCAGCCTAGGAACTCCAATGGAGAAAAAAACAGGTGCATATGTTGTCATTCGATCACAAACTGATTCGCCTCAAATCTTTGTTGGTGATGAACAGGTAGACACTTCTAAACTCGAGGCTTTACATGCAGAAGCCCAGTCTATACCTACTGCAACTCAGGATGATGAAGATATGAATACAGAGGAAGATGTCTCCCCTACTTCTAAAAAATTAGGTGAAAGGTTACAAAATGTGCTAAGGAAAAGAAAGGGAAGTCCTAAGAGGAAATGTGGAAAGCACAGAAGATCATCAAGAACAATGGGCAAGAGGGTGAATTATTCTGAAACAAGGAAGAAGCAAAAGGATGACAGTGGTGTTGCTGCAAAACCTATCCGTGTGTTTGACTCAAGCGATGAAGATACATATGCTATCATCAAAGAGATAGCAACAATATTGCGAGCAGAGTCTGCAGGTGTACCTGACTCTGATTCTGAGATGAACGTTCCCATTGCACAGTTTAGACAAGAGCAGAGAAAGAAGAAAGGGAAAGAGCTGATGCAGGGTGTTGCTGAAAATGTTGCAACATGTGAAACAACATCTTAGGGGGAGTCGAAATCTATTGAAGAGTCTTGTGAAGAATCCGAGCAAGGAGAAACTGAAAGTGATGACCCTAATGTAATATCTGAACATTCTTCAAAATTTGAGTCCGAGGAGGATAGGGAATATAATGATATTAGAAGTAAAAAGTTTAGAAAAATTCGAACTAGAACACTTATTGGTGAAAAAGTCATCAAAATGGATGATTTTAGGGAGTATAATCTAGTTGAATTTTTTAGAGAAAGATCATTGTTGTATGCCTAGAATTTGCTACACCATATATTTGTGAATGAATATATGAATTCTATGCTAATTTGAAGGAATATGTGGGTAGAGCAAACTCAAGACATTATGGGAATGTGTGGTTTAGAGGGGTCAAACTGATGTTCACTCCTAAAGTGATTAATTAGCTGTTGAGAACTAAGTCTATGATAGAACCTATTGTTGACAACATGGATGAGGTCATAAGTGTGCTCACTGGTGGACAATTAGATACATGGGAAAACAGAATATCTTATGCAAAATTTGCAAGTCTTTACTCTGTGTTACATAAGTTATGTGTGTACAATTGGTTACCTTCTTCAAATACTACAATTCTGATAAGGGAACAAACTGTTTTGATGTTTAAGATTGACCATCTTAAGAAATTAAACATGGGACAGACCATATTCAACAATGTTCTATCCTATGTTGGAGATATTCAAGGCAAAGGGTTGTTGTCATATCCAAGTTTGATCATCAAATTGCTTGAAGATAAGGAATTTGAAAGGGATCCAAGAGAAGAGACTATAAGCAGTTTTACCGCAAGCTTTGGGATTTCAAGTGTACTTGTGTCAGGTCCAAGAGTAATTGATTTACCATATCAGAATCCAAATCAACCTCCAAGAGAATTTGTTCCTGCAGATGCCACTCCAAATGTTGGCACATCCTCTGCGAACATTGATCCTAATCATTCTATAACTTTTGTTACTTTTCCTTCTGTTAATATAATAACTCAGATTAATACTTTACAGAAGAATATTACCAGAATTGAACTCACTCTCTCCGAGATGAAAGATCAAAATAAGAAGTTGGAGGAGCTACTTTCTACTCCAATAGGAGGAGTAGATGCTGCTGATGTTGGTGCTGATGCTTTTGATGAGGAGGCAGAGAATGAAGCTGGTCCGAGAAGGAGTGGAGTAGTTCTCGAGGATATTGTTGATCCTGTTGATCAAGTAGCTGATGTTGCTGTCCAGAATGTTGAGGAAAATGTTGCCACAGTTGCTACCACACCAGAGGCAGAGTGATGGATGAAGAGCACATTCTGAGGGGGATATTTAAGTTTAACTTTTAAGTTTGTTTATTTGTGGATGTTTGAACAATAGTTTCTAGAATTTATATTTCTATTTTTTTTTACCTGAGCACAGTGTTTTGGTGCTTAGTGATACAATCTTTAAATTTCTGTTCGAATTTGGTTAGCAATGATATGTCATTTGCTTGATATTGATTTGCATTATTCTATTATTAACACATTTCTGTATGTTCCAACATCAGGTGTGTTGTAGTAGAAAGACAAAATTGGAGGAGATTGTTGATGTTTGTCTAAAGTTGTGCAATATGTTGCAACATTGTTTGGCAACATTAGAATTTGCCCTTTACTCCTAAACACTAACTCTGATTATTATATGTTGTCTTTCAATGTTTAAATATGCAGGTTGAAGACCAAATCGAAAAAAGATCAGGTGGTTGCATTTTTAGAGTGAGGAGTTGAACACATCATGGGCGGTTACAAATGTAGTGGAGCTTAGTGAAAAGAAAGACTCTAGATCACTCTACCATGAACTGGAGACAGCGGAACTTGCATCTCATGTTGCCTATAAATAGAGGATTCATGGGAAGCACAAATCAAGAAAGGAAAAATATGATCAAGCCGATACCACAAGTCTAGATCTAGGATTTCTTTCTTCACGTTGTTTGATAGCTTGCGCGCTTCACAACAGTATTGTTTAATATCTTTCACGCTTTATAATACACAACCTTCTATAGAGTTTTGATTATCCTAGAGATATGTCAGACATACAACACCATAAATTGTATTCAAGGCGTATGTTCGCTCGTGTAGATCTCATGTGTCAAATCTGATTGTTTGTTGTAATCACTATTCTTATCAGTAAGTTGTTCCCTGCGGCACTCATACACTATTTATAGTGTATGAAAAGTTTCGAATTCCGTTTGCAGTTTCTGTTTACGTCTTCCGCTGTGTAAACGTTGTCTAAAAAAAGTGTTCCAACATTGTGCCAACATTCTGCAAAATAGAATGATCACTCACGCACCCACACTATCAATAATATTTTAATGACTCATGCAATGAGAAATATCTAATCACGAATAATTCACTCCTTCCGTCCCAACTATTTTTTCCACATTTTCTATTTCGGGATATGTCAACTCTTTTTTTACACCTTAAAAAGAAAATAATTTACACTTACAAAAGTCAATAAAATACACTTTTGTATTTTATTATTTAATTTCACACTCACATACTTATTTTTTCTTAAATTGTGTGCAAGTTAATCTACTAATTAAGACCCGGGATGGATGGAGTAATAAACATGCAGTAAAATATGAATAATTATCATTTTACATCTCTCTGAAAACTATATCTTTTATCATTTTCGTTGAATGTTCGACATTACAATAATTAAAATTCTCAAACTATTACGATTGTTAACTTTTGAATTACCACATACAACTGATTGTGATTGAAAACTAATTTCTTCAAGAATATGTCAATATTAATTAGCGAGTGATTGTTTATATCTTTATTTTATTGCATATGAGATAATTAATTGAAAGTGTTTTCTCTGAAATTTTAACTAAAGCCTCAGGTTTAATGGAGTCAAGGGAAGTAAGGATCAACACCATCTCACCTAAACTGTTTCTGATTATTACCTTATCTTCCACAAAATGATTTGTTGGATCCAATTAGATTCTAACACGTAAAGGCAGAATGCTACCCTTCAATTTGCACATCGGAATAATTACACCAGATTGATATCCTCGTCTGTCAACGTTCTCATAGTCCCAGTCGCAGTGTTAATGCCAACCCAATATTTACGAATAGTACAGTATCATGTATTTTCTCAGAATATATTATTTTGGTGATGAAATGTATATTCTCTGATTATGCCGAATATGTTTCTGTCGTCTGACTATATATCAAAACATATTCTCTGTCTTTATCCAAAAAGAGAGGAGGGAAGTTAACTGTTCCTGCAGTTATTCTACTTCCCTCAAATTATATTTAAAATATAATAATCTTAATATGTGAATAATATATAAATAATATATATAATATTATTTATATAAAATATTATTTACATCTCCCACTCACATACGAAGATTCATTATCTTACACATCTTCATCATCATAAACAACATTCATATTGATACAAATACCTCGTGTGACCCACGAGTTCATGAGTTACTATGCCATACACCTGTTAGGGATATATGACACCTCAATCGTTTCATAACGGATATGTGCAATCTCGTTATACCCCAGAATTCATTAAACATTTAACACCTGTTGACATATCTCTATTGAATCCCTCAAAATAGAGCATATTCAACTATATTCGCGAAATTCTAATGTATTCATAATCAAACTCCCAGCTTGATTGACTAGTCAATGAATCACACAATAATGTGTTAAATAAAGACATTCTTCCTTTCTAGCTAAGAGTCTACAGTCTCCCACTGTAGCTGGTTTCCTAGACATGTACCGCATAGCTCTTAAAATTCATAGCCATTGGAAACTGCTAAAGTAGCAATGCCAAAGTGTAAACTTAGAAACTATTTAGAAAGTCTTAAGGGTAAAAAATTAAAATAAAGAACTCATACTTAATGGAAAAATAAGGGATATTTTCTCATTTCCTTTTCGGGTCATTTAGCACACGAAGTTTCTCTAAAACCACATGTCACAATGTCTTTGATTTCCTATGAAGGAAGCGTATGTCTAACTCAACTTTGACATTGCGTAAATTTATAAATTAAATGCATTCTGTGCACTTAACCCAGACATCCACTCTCAAGTGTATCAGGATATCTTGTAAAATTTAGCTAATTAAACAAGTTAGACAGATTTGTGGTCCAATCCATCTCGATTATATTTCTTATTATAATCTCATCTCTGTGCTCCCATTTGAATAGAGGTGATCGCTCGTATGAGAGAGTCAATCATAACTTATCGACATACTTTCATATATGAAACAATACATATAAGTAATAAAACATAAATAGTTACATCAATAACCATTTAATATAACATTATTCAACATTTCGTTCAACCAGAATCAAATCCTATGCAAACCCATACCTCAAACATGTTTCATGAAAACATCTCTAGCAATTGGTTTGGTAAAAGGATCTGCTAACATGTCATGAGTAGAAATGTACTTCAGAATCACTTTCTTCTTTTCAACTATATCTCTAACAAAATTGAACTTTGTGTCAATGTGTTTGGTCTTTCCATGATATTTGAGATCTTTTGTGTAAGCAATGACTGCTTGATTATCACAATTAACTGACATAGCTCCCACTGAGGTGTCAGTTATCTCCAAATGTTTCAGGAATCTCCTTAACCAAATAGTCTCTTGAACTGCAGCAGCACATGCCACAAATTCGGCTTCCATTATGGATAGTGCTATACAAGTCTGTTTCTTGCTACACCATGATATCGCTCCATTGTTGAGTAAGAAGACATAACCGCAAGTTGATTTTTGTTCATCCAAATCACCACTCCAGTCTGCATCTATATACCCATTGAGTCTCACATTGTTTCCTTGATAGCAAAGATGATAGTCTGCAGTCCCTTTTAGGTATCTCAAAATCCTTTTCACTGTCGTCCAGTGTCTTCTCCCAGGATTAGACTGATACCTGCTGACTAGACCAACAACATAACAAATGTCTGGTCGTGTGCACAACATTGCATACATCAGACTACCAATAGCATTGACATATGGTATTTTGGACATTTTATCTTTTTCCTTTTGAGTCTTAGGACACATATCTAGGCTCAAAGATTCACCTTTCAAAACAGGAGTATCTAGTGGTTTGCAGTCTTTCATTTTGAATCGTTCCAAAAGTTTCTTGATGTAAGTCTTTTAGGATAAACCCAATAACCTTTTCGAGCGATCCCTTTGAATCTTGACACCAAGAATATATTTTGCTTAACCCATGTCTTTTATCTCAAAATTTGAAGACAACCATCTCTTGATAGTTTCAAAATACTCTTTATTATTTCCAGCTAATAGTATGTCATCTACATACAGAGATAGAATCACAAAATTTTCTTAGAATGTTTAACTTACACACAGTGGTCTTCATTTATCATAATAAAGTTATATGAGATTATCGTCGAGTGAAATCTCAAATATCACTGTCTCGAGGATTGCTTTAGTCCATAAATCGACTTTTTCAACTTACAAACTTTGTTCTCTTGACCTTGAAGAACAAATCCTACAGGCTGATGCATGTAGATTTCATCTTCTAATTCTCTATTGAGAAAAGCAGTTTTAACGTCCATCTGATGCAATTCTAAATCCATACTTGCTACTATAGCTAGGAGTGAACGAATCGAGGCAAATCTCACTACGGGCGAAAAGGTTTCTTCATAATTTATACCCTCTTGTTGAGTATATCCTTTTACCACTAAGCGAGCTTTAAACCTTTCTATTGAGCCATCAGCTTTTCTTTTAATCTTAAGAATCCATTTATTCCCGATTGCTTTGCGTCCTTTTTGGAGGTGAACAAGTTCCCAGACTTGATTTGAATTCATAGACTCCATTTCCTCTTCCATTTTTCTTTTGCTGGACAAGTTAGAGCTTCTTTCACAGTTTTAGGCTCTTCTTCATCCACTGGGGAAATATCCCCATTTTCTGGAGAAACAAAGAAGGCATGACCTTCTATGTCATAATGCCTTTTTGGCATTGATTTCCTACAACTTTTCCAAGACTGTGGTTCTGTAGGACCCTCTGTAGATAAAATGTCCTCATTAAGAATGGTTTGATCCTTAACTGGAACAAATCTATCAAAGTCCACATTTTTAGATACACCACTCCCACTTGGATCAGATAGGATTTGGTTTTCCACTGTCTAAAAAATTGGGTCGTCTTTATTAATTCCACCCTTGTTAGGAAATTCATTTTCCAGAAAATGTGCATTTCGTGATTCTATTTCTGTAATATTCCCATCTTGATCTCCTATGAAAACGTAGCCCTTAGAGTTCTTGCAGTATCTAATGAAGATACATTTCTTTTCTCTGGGACCTAGCTTTCCATATTGACTCGTAGAGTCATGTATGTAAGTTGCGCACCCCCATGCTCTAAGGTTACTTAAGTCAGGTTTTTTACCAGTCCATAATTCATAAGGAGTTGAAACGACTGATTTAGTAGGCACACGATTAAGCACATAAGCAGCTGTAAGTAACGCATCTCCCCAAAAACAGATAGGTAAATTTGCTTGTGCCATCATAGACCTCACCATTTCCAACAATGTTCTATTCCTTCTCTCAGCCACACCATTTTGTTGAGGTAGCTTCGTCCTGGTCCGAGAAGAGGCAAAAACACACCTACCAGTATACTACGTAAGCCAAGTCTTACACGAAGCTGAGTTGCGGTATACCCCGACGGAGAAGCTAGCTTATGCACTGGTGATGAGTGTTAGCCAATACAGTATAACCTACGCACCCCGAACAGCGATCAAGGGACAAGCGCTAGCCGACTTCATTATCGAGCTAACCTTCCCACAAGATCCGACGAGGGGGCGTATAGCTCCGTGGCACCTCTACTTAGACGGATCATCAACTAGCACAGCAGCAGGAGCCGGAGTAGTTCTGATTAGCCCAGATAGACAAGTCTTCACCTCCGCAATTCGGTTCGACTTCAGAGCAACGAACAATGAGGCGGAGTACGAAGCATTAATAGCCGGATTTAGACTATCATTAGCTGTGGGGGCAACCAACCTTCAAGTTTTCAGAGATTCCCAACTAATAATATCCCAAGTCCGGGGAGAGTACGAGGCAAAGGACCAGCAGATGATGACCTACCAGAAGATAGCCGCACATCTGATCTCTATGTTTACGCAGGTCTTCATCAATCAGATACAGCGGCTAGAAACACGCAAGCAAACGTCCTAGCCCGACTAGCCACCAGTAACGGTGAAGCCGAAGTCACGGAGGTTGTAGTCACCAAACTAAAGAACACCTCGACGTTCGATTACAAGGTAAATCAAACCTCGAGTGAGGGGCAGGAGATAGCGGAGACTGGTGCACTCCAATCCAAAAGTATTTAATGGATGGAACAACCCCCGGGGACACGTGGGAAGCTAGCCGGCTAGTAAAGCAAGCTGCCAGATATACACTGCTGGATGGCCAACTCTACAAACGTGGATTCTCTCTACCCCTACTCAAATGCTTATCTAAGAAGCAAGGGTTCGAAGTGTTAGAAGAAATTCACGAAGGAATTTGCGGAAGTCACGCTGGGGGGCAAGCCTTGGCATACAAGACGATCAGACAGGGGTACTACTGGCTCACTCTTCACAAGGATGCCATTAGCTTCGCTCGAAAGTACCGAAAGTGTCAACTTTTCGCACCTAACATCTACTCCCCAGCTAACCAACTGAAGTCAGTCTTCAGCCCGTGGCCTTTCGCGAAATGGGGTATCGACTTGGTCGATCCATTTCCACCTGGCAGAGGTGGCGTAAAGTTTGTTGTTGTAGCAGTAGACTATTACACCAAGTGGGCTGAGGCCGAAGCGCTCACTACAATAACACAAGAAAGGATGGTCAGCTTCATATGGAAGAGCGTGATCTACAGGTTCGGACTTCTGCAATCGATCATCACAGATAATGGAAGGCAGTTTGACGGCCAAAAGTTGAGGGACTTCTGTAGTTCATGGAACATCAAGAAGCACTACACCACTCCATACCATCCACAGTCAAACGGCCAGGTCGAGGTGGTCAATAAAATCTTGAAACACACATTGAAGCTCTGCCTCGAAGACAAGAAAGGTGCTGGGCGGACGAACTCCCGGAGGTCCTATGGTCTTACAGAACATCATACCGAGCTAGCACCGGAGAGACCTTGTTCGCCTTAGCCTTCAGGACTGAACCGGTAGTACCCGTCGAAGTTCAGAACAAGACTTGGAAGGTGGTAGGATTTGATGAAGAAAAGAATGACGAAGCCTTGGCAGTTGAAAAAGATCTAATTGAAGAAACCAGAGCTTCGTCTGAAATGAAAAATGCCACCTACAAGCGTAGAGCAGAAAAGTACTACAACTCCTAGGTCCGCGATCGAAGGTTCAAAGTTGGGGATCTAGTACTGAAAAAGAAACTGATGGCCCCGCCAGGCCTGTTCGGGTCAAACTGGGAAGGACCGTTCTGGGTTACCGCAGCCTGGGCAAACGACACTTATGATCTCGAAGACACAGAAGGTAAAGCCTCGTCGTACACCTGGAGCGCGGCCCACTTAAAAAAATTTTATCAATAGACCAGGATCCTGTAATAGACTAGTCGAAGGTTCGCATCAGAAATATTGATAGCAACCACTGTAAATTACGTTGCTATGAAAAGGTGGAAAAATTCAGTAAAGTCAGAAAAATTGTCAGCCATGCGAGCTTCTACAGCTCGCCAGTTAGGCGAGCTACTGCAGCTCGCCAACTAGGTGAGCTCCTATAGCTCGCCCATTGTTCGAAGGTGTTAACCCACTGTAGCTCGCTAAGTGTTAGAAGCTTCGTAATGCGCAAGGACCAAGGTCCCAAACGTTATAATTAAAATGCTCGAAGGCAAAGACCAAAGTGCCCAAGGTCACGAAGGTACCCTTCTTAAAGGATTGCCAAGCACCTACTGCCATAAGTTAGAAAAATTCGTGAAAAAGATGAAAAAACGTCTAAGGCGAGGTTCATGAAACCCAACTGCCCAACGTGAATTAAACGAAGTACAACTCGCAACCCCAAGTGGTCTAAGACGAGCGATTCGCAACCCTATGTGGTGTAAGACGAAGAATACGTACTATTAAAATGGAGGTACAATTCGTAGTCCTAAGTGACATAAAACGAACGATTCGCTTCTCAAAGCAGAGTAAGACGAAGAATTAAGTACCTGAAATGCAGATGAGCTAATGAAAGATATAATGTAAAGCGCGAAGACGTAAGTAAAAAGAGTTAGAATAAAAAAGCTCGAGTTTCATTCAAAAATACATAAGAAACTTTCAAGTCAAGTATACTTGAAAAATTCCTAAGTATAAGGAGTGGTGCTAGCCACAAGGGCCGGCTAGCTAGCCATCTTTAAAATGCAAAAAGCTCCTTCTGGGAGAGCTACACGTGCCCGGCGAGCTACATCTACTTGAACAAAAAGAAGAAAAAACTACAAAAATAGAGCTCCTTCTGGGAGAGCTATACAGCCCGGCGAGCTAATGAGACTTACAATAAATAAAGAAAACAAGAAACTAATCTAGGATTCTGGGGCAGTGGGGGCAGCGGGGAAGTGGGCGGGGTTTGGAGCGACCTGGTCGGCCGGGAGGGCGAGCTCGGCCTGAGAGGTGATGTTGCCCGTCAGCTCATTGGTGTCGAACCCCGTTGTGTCAAGTATTGCATCCCCGCAGGCTTCTTGAAGCTGCTCGACAGTGAGGGGGTTCGTCCCTCTTCATTGGCGACCTCATCCTCCCCGGCGAGGTCCAGTTCCGGCACGGGCACAGTGTTTACGATTTTGAAACGTGCCGGAACAAAGTCGAGGGGCACACCAAGCTCGGGGAGGTCGCCTATATCGAGCTCCGTCTCATCGGGGAAAGGGACTCTATCCAAACAATCCTTGAAATCCCCGACAACGGCTTTCAGCTCGTCATCCTTGTGAGCCCGCGCCCACCAGATCGCTCGGATGACCTCGGCATAGCATTGCACGAAGCCCCGGTCTGAAGCCTCGGCTTTTGCAGCCACCAAATCAATCGGGGAAGAGGCATTATTTTGGAGCTCGGCGACCTCATTCACCTTCGTCGAGAGCTCGGCCCTCAACCTCGCACACTCCTCGTCCGCACCCTTGGCCAGGTCTCGCTGGAGCTCCAGCTCCCTCTTCGTCAGAGCGTGCTGACCAACCTCTTGGGCGAGCTTCTCAGCGAGCTCTTCCTCCTTGGCTTTGAGCTTGGCCTCCGCATCTTGCTCGAGCCCAGCGAGCTTCCGCTGGAGGTCGCCGAGCTGCTTCAAGGCACTTTGCTCGGCGGCCAAGGATGCAGCGGCCTTCTCCTCGGCGAGTCTCGCCAGCTTTTTGGCCTTGTCGGCGGACTCCGCCAAGGCGATCACTCTCTTATTCTTCTCCTGGCGACCTGCCTCCACCTCGGCTACCTGCTCCAGTGCCATTTGGTTCGCAAGCAGTAATCTACTTGCATAGTGGGCCGAGAGGAGGAGATTCTCAGTCAGGTTTTGGCCGTTGATGGTCGCAACCTGGGGAGTGGACCAAAATCTCGGCACCTCGCTCACCGTGTTACGCACCAGACCTGGAGGAAGGCTACGCATCGAGGTCAGGGTACGAGACCTCTCATAGGCGTGAATGGACTCGTGTCGGCCGGGGTGCGCAATGGGGGCATAGCTACGAGGTCAAAGCAGTTGGAGTTAGAAAAAATGAAAACACGAGAAAGCAATAGGGTTAAAGGCTAAGAGGGCGAGCTACTTACTGAGCTCGCTCGGGGTCCCATCCCAGGAGCGTATCGTCAGTTGTTTGAATCCCGAAGGGAGATGGACAGGGCGGCGACCTTTGGATGGGCACAACGGGCAAGGGGGCAGTTGAATGGGCAGATCCACCCTGTGCCGACCTGGTATCAGCTCGCTCAATAGGCTCGGATCCCTCATCATCGAGGAATCCCGGGCAAGCTCTCTTGCGAGCTTTCTCATCGTCGTCTCCCACCCGGGATCCATCTCCACGGTGGAGGCCTCTCTTGGACTGATGGGAACCTCGCTCGGTTACAGCCCCAGCTCGGCCCCCTCCCCGATTGACCTTGGCGACCTCCGTGGCCTTGACCTTCGACGAAGCCTTCGTCGGCCCCTTCTTGGTCCCGGAGCCTTCGACCTCGCCCTTCTTGGTAGCGAGGTCCGCTTTCTTGCTCGCTTCTAAAGCGAGTGCCGAGGGAAGGGCTAGCCTATTCGGGCGAGGGGGACCCATCTCTATCCGGTGAGCTACCACGTGATAGGCTTCCGGGATCTCGGCGATGGGAAAAGCGACGAAGCTACCACCTGTAAGAACCAGGGTAGCGAAGTCAGCATCTGAGCGAGCTACGCACCATAGAGGGTGAGCTCCTACAAGATTGAGGACCTGGAAGTTCGGGACCTTGAAGGGCGAGGTGATGTGGCAAGGTGTGGAGACCAGCGAGTCGAAGGCAATGGTGCTTGCACAGGTGGGTGATGTCCCTATCTTTCTCGCTCCTCAGACAGCAGATAGCTCGCACCAGGTCGAACTCGATCGACACCCTAGGTCTCCCCCGGCTGGACTTGTGGTGCTTCGGTGCTGCAAAAAGAAAGAAAATTAGATTAGTAAATCTAATCTAACCCACGCACACCTAAAGGGGCGACCTACTGCTAGCCTCCCCGTATCCCTCGGGGGTGAGTATACGGCCGCCTCGCCCGGAATAGGTATCGGAAGCTCTCCAGTCCCCGCCTATGAAGAAGAATTGCTCCTTCCAGTCGCAGACTTTGTTCGGGAGCATCCCCAGGAACTTCTCCTCGGGGCGAGCTTTGAGATAATAATATCCCGTGTCGTCCTTTACTTGTTGGGTTATGACAAAGAGCTCGCCCAGGTCCGCCGAGGTTAGCCGGTTCTCGTAACCCTCCAGCCCAAAGACAGATAGAGCAGCAAGGAGATTGCTCCAAGCATTAGAGGTGAACTGGGTGATGGCGAGATTGCTGTCGAGGAGGAACTGGCCGATAATCGGATGCAGAGGTAATGTGAGCCCGGCCTCGAGGGTATGAATGTTGATGGCGGTCAACCCTTCAGGAGGCGAATCAGCTCGCTCATTCTTCTCGGGGGCGTACATGAAGATGTCGAGCGGAATGCGGAACTTCTTGCGAATGTTGGGAAGGGAGTACTCGTTGATAATACTCACCACCTCGCCAGCTTTGTAATCGGACGGGGTGACCACCTCTAGATCGACGGGGAGTACTCGGTCTGGGCAGGGGAAATTCGCCACATGCTCGGTGACATACTTCTCCCAATCGAAAGGGTGGACGACCTCGCCGGACACCTGGTGCTCGAGGAGTTGGGGCTCTGGGAAACCAATGACGCGGAAGTATTCGACGGTCACCTCGCCAAGGTCACCCTCAGGCTCATCCACCGCGGCGACCTCCTCACCGGCCTCAGCGACCTCTTCATCCCCCGCGGCCTCAGCGACCTCTTCATCCCCCGCGGCCTCGGCGACCTCCTCATCCTCGGCCAGAGCATCATTTGAAGCCCGCTCAAAATCTGGCCAGAGTTCGAGGAGGTAGGATTCCTCGCTCTGACCGGAGTTAGCGGCTTCCTCCCCCGAATTGGTACGGACCTTGCCTAGTAGCTCGCTGGAGTCCGGGCGAGCTACGAAGGCCGACTCGAAACCCGAATCGATCATTATCGGGGCGATGTGAGGGAGCGCCTCATTTCCAGTTGAGGGGGCGTTTCTCGGGGTTACGATTCGATAAAGTCCGACTCGATGATTGGTTCGACATGGCTTAGGCGAGTCCCGAATGGTTCCAAAACAGTCCCGAAAAAATCCAATCGCCAGAGTTCCGGTACGAGGACAGTCGAGATTGGCAAAAATCACCGGAAATGTCCAAAACTTCCGGAGACTCGAAGAACAGGGAGAGGGAACAAATAAAATCTGCAAAGGGAAGAAGAAAAGTGGAAAGAAACCGGATTCTACCTTGAAGAGCCTTCGAAAACTCGTCGGACGTGCGAGAACACGATCGCCGGAGAAAGCTCTAAGAATTCGGAAGGGTAAAAGTGAAAAATGAACTTGGTTTCTTCTATTTATAGGTAAGGGAGAGAGCTAGGATATTCGAAGAGTGCAGGGACCGATTCGCAAAGAATTTGAAAGTTGTCATGATTGGCGCAGGAAACAGCGCCTGAAAAGGCGTGCACGACGCCTGGAATCCAGCACCACGTCGGCCCACAAACCGCCACGGAGGGAGCTCGCCCACGTAGCTCGACACATGCCGGAGGATAGTTCGCCAGCATTCGAGTCATCATCCGAGAAATAAGTCAGCTCGCCCACACATTAGATGAGCCATGGTGTGAGCGAGCTGGGGGGCAAATGTTGATAAGGCGAACTAATTAGTGATTATTATGGAACTATTGCGAAGGTCCAGCAGGTTGCCAGCTTGCAGAGGTGCCACACTGTCAACTTGGACCGGGGCAAACATAAGGGAGCTCGGCGGGGTGGAGGGTAGCTCGCCCAGACCCCGAAAGCCTGAGGTCAACTTATCGATCGGGCGAGAGAGGGGAGCTCGCGAGGGAGCTCGCCCACAAAGGGGTAGCTCGCCCGTGAACATAGAGGCCGAACCGAGGCCCATTCCTACACTGCCCGAAATAGCACAAGGCCCAAGAGCTCGCCTAAGGAGCTCGCCCAGGACCAGTGTACCTTCGGGATATGTATAAATAGGCTAGAATATGGATGTAGTAGGAAGAGGCATTCTAAGGAGCAGTGTGAGGGACTAAGACGAAGGTTACGGACCTTCGTCAACACCGGAAGCCAAATAGGCTCGTAAGGTGCTACCTCACAGCCGCACACCTATAAATAAGACATCTCTTGTAACTATTACAAAATTCAATACAATTCCAATCATAATACGCTTTACTTTCTCTCTCTAAACTCTCCACTCTCTCTCTATATATTATCTATCCAAGAACACAATTCTTGAGTATTGTTTGGTAGAATTAATATGACATAATAGTCACATAAACAAACACGATTAGTAAATTCCATCAACACACGTAATTAATTAAATTAGGTTTTCTTTGAGCTACATGAATTTTATTGGATTTCCTTACGTGAAATTATGTGAGATATTTTAGGAATTGTATGAAATTATTAAATATAAGTTTTAGTATTTTTGCATGTGTAGGATTTGATGTATTTCTATCTTCCAGTAAGTTTTAAGGGATTTTAAAGTTCGTGATTCAAATTTTTCGTAAATAAAATTTTATATTGGGTTACAGTTTTTAATTAGCTTTCCAACGCATCTTGAATCGTATGATTTGGAGTTATAACGAGTTAGTTATGAATTTTTGAAAAATATGTGGCAGTTTGTTGAGATTTCCGAATCTCGCGAATTTTTGATAAAAGTCAGTTATGGATAAATTCGGTAAAAATCATAGATGAGTAATAGAGGCAGTCAGTAACCAACATGAATTTTTGTGGAATTTTTCTAGTGGCTTAAGTATTTTAGATTGATTTATTTCGTCAATGACGCACTGCTGAAAATATGAAATCTCTAGGAGTTTGTGAAATTGTGAGTTTTAATTTATGACCTATGAATTAGATTTATGTGATATTGCACGTTTAATAAGATTTTATTATTTGAAGGCATGTAGTTTATGATTAGGATTTTATTGTTTAAATTATGAAGATATTCTGATTTTTTTGTCCTAAAGGTTTTACAAGAAAAGAAAATTTTATTCCAAGCATGTTAGTTCACGTCCTAAAATTGGGGCGTGACATAATCTAAGGATTTATGCATTGATTGTTGGTATGATAATTAAATATTTGAGGATTTATGCATTGCTGGTATGCTGATTGAATATCTGGGGGTTTGTGGGTGTTCAATACTGAATTTAATGTCACCACTTGAAGTAGGAGACTGAAATCAGTATTAAAACCCAATGATGATGGAATATTTGAGGGTTTGTGGGCGTTCAATACTAAATTTAATGTCACCACTTGAAGTAGGAGACTGAAATCAGTATTAAAACCCAATGATGATGGAATATCTGAGGGTTTGTGGGTGTTCAATGCTGAATTTAATGTCACTACTTGAAGTAGGAGACTCGAATCAGTAATCACAGATGGAGTATTTAAAGGGATGATGATTAAATTAAAAGCACATATTTATTCTTATAAAAACACATTTTGTCCTTGGTCATATAATAACACACATTTGCCCATATAGTAACACAAACTGGAGAGCAAATATGTGTTACTATTAGAGCAAATGTATGTTACTATCTTATAAAATGTTGTTATTTTACATATATTCATTTATTTTTATAGAATAAATAATTTTTCATATAATGCAAGAGCAAAATGTGTGTTAGTATAAGAACAAATATTGATTATTCATAAATATTTATTTATTTTTTTCATATAATAATATATGTATTACATGAAACATATACCTAGATTTAAATTAAGAAACACATTTATTCTCATAAAAATATATGTTGCCCATATACTAACACACATTTATCCATATAATAACACAAATGGGAGACTAAATGTGTGCTACTATCTTATAAAATATTGTTATTTTACATATATTCATTTATTTTTATAGAATAAATAATTTTTCACATAATGCAAAAGAAAAATGTATGTTACCATAAGAACAAATATTGATTATTCACAAAAATTTATTTATTTTTTATAGAAATAATTATTATTTTCATATAATAACATATATATTACATGAAATAATATGCCTAGATTTAAAAGGATGATGAATAAATTAAGAAACACATATTTATTCTCATAAAAATATATTTTGTCTTTACAATAACACACATTTGTCTCCCAATTTGTGTACAAACTAAGAGACAAATGTGTGTTACTATTAGAACAAATATGTGTTACTGTAAAATTAAATGTGTGTTACTATATGTATAAATATTTACTTATAACATAATATTAAATGAATATATTTTAATCAACACTATAATTTTAGAAAAAATAAAAAACTAAAATTTAAAAAAAAAAAAATTGCCAACAGTGTAGGGAGGGAAAATGATATGTATGGGGTGGGGAGTGCATTAGTATGCATGGGACAGAAGGGGAATTAGTATGTATGTGGTGGAAAGGAAACAACGAAACGATTATAAGCCATTAATGAAAATAGATGGTCCTCAATTAAGGGCATTACCTTCTTTTTCCTTCTTTTTAATAAGCTTTTTAGAAATTCCTACGCAAGTGTAGCTCTATATATTTGTTTCCTATTGAAGAAATTAAAACTTGTAAATATTCTGCAATTTTGGTGGATGAAATACTTAGAAGAGAAAAAATTTCACCAGAGAAATCCATTAAAATTTTATTTTAAGGTCAATAGACGATTATGAAAAAATTAGACTACAATCAAATGTTACCATTTGAATGAGATTTTATTTCAAATAGACTATTTAAAATTAATTCCCAAAGTTAAAATAAGACCAAGCAGAGCTTGAAAGTTTGATAATGCTGACAACCAAACCATAAACAAGAAGGTTCAATAACCTAGAATGTTCAATAACAGAGCATCCCATCAAAAGTAAGATTTCAAGCTTGATCTCAGGGAGTATTTCATTCCACAATAAGAATGGGATCAATTAATGAAATAAGTCATATATAGTCAATAAGATGCACACCGCAATTCAATCACATTTTCATCTGTTCTTTTTAATAAAAATAACTGATATTATTAAAAAAATACACATGATATACCTAATGCACACATTACTCTTTTCATGTTGTCCATTTCTCCACGTACCCATTAACACAAGCTGTGTTTCAATTAATTGATGAATTTTCACAGGATGTTATTTTTAGTGTCATTTTCACATATCACATTGAAGCAAATTAGACTATAACAATTAAGCACCAATGACTTGTTTATCTTCCCTGGAAAAGCAGAGGACACTGAAATTGGAATTTATTTTTTTTGTAAGTAATGAATAATGAAAGTTAGCTATGTTGAAATGAGAGAATGTACATCAGCATGAATAATCCAACATAACATCCATTCACTCCCCCACTAATTACATACATGTTGTGTTCCAAGTTTACTCTTTATTCAGCGAGTTGATGCGCGAGTTATTTTCCTAGCCCTTGCTCGCGTCACCCTTACGTTGTCTTCCATGTTCTCTTCCTGTGCTGGAGCATCTGAATCAATTTCCCTCACTTGTAATTCACTCGAAATTGAAGGTTTTCTCGTCTCGACAACAGATGGAGTTGGAGTTGCTTTCTGTGCATTTGTATTTGATTTTGAATCTTCAGAAGGACCTGCTGCTGCTTCTGTTGTCTTCTCTTGTTGCTCACTTGGTGATGTATTCGATGCAGGAGAAGAAGAGGGTGGCGAACTGGAAGATTTCTGGGCTAGAGGACCTTGCTGCAATTTCAATATAAGACTTCAATCCACAAAAATATATCCTAAAGCCAACTGAGGTCCAAATCCAAATACTGGAATATAACAGTGAGAATGGACAAAAGAGCAAACTTGGATTGGAAGGAATATGGTGCATACATTACGGGTCACAGGTGAAGCTTTTTAAGAGTCCAGTTCAAAGTACGAAAACACGACCAGCCAAATCAGAATATGAAGAAGGGAAGAGGGAGAAAGAAAAGGCAAATTTCTGGCATTATTAAATGTTGGAAGATGATGCTAAATGCTAATTAAAAACCATTACACAGCAAAAAATTGGGAATGATCACAACAAACTCCCATTTCCCAACATGGTAATTTGTAAATAAAAAATAACCGCAACGAGTTATAACTCATTTTGTCCTGTAAGTTTAGCCTTTTCTGTAAAAATTCAAAAAAAGGTTAAGTTTTTAATTTTAATCCCATAGCTCCTTATTTGGTTAGTTTGGTCAAAAATTGCCGGAATTCGAAGTATGACGTCATTTTGGGCAATTATTTGGACCTATTGCAAAAAATGCAAAAAAGTTCTGAGAATTCCAGCAAGTAAACTCGGACCAATTAAGGAGTTATTGGAAAAAATTTAAAAGCACAACTTTTTTTGGACATTTTGCAGAAAATATTAATAACTATGGGACCGAAATGGATTTTAATTCTACATCAACACTTATAGTTCAATTGGGAGCGAAATCCTAGTATGCCCATTTTACTAGTGAGTTTATTACCAAAAAAGAAAGAACTTAAAAGGTGCATCTTATGGGACCAATTAAGGAGTTATTGGAAAAAATTTAAAAGCACAACTTTTTTTTGGACATTTTGCAGAAAAGATTAATAACTATGGGACCAAAATGGATTTTAATTCTACCTCAACAGTTATAGTTCAATTGGGAGCGAAATCCTGGTATGCCCATTTTACTAGTGAGTTTATTACCAAAAAAAAGAAAGAATTTAAAAGGTGCATCTTATGGGTTTGAGCCAAAATAAAGGGTAAGAGATAATCCCATGCATATGATATTGCCTGCTTTCATTGCACCAAAATTCATAGATTAAGGAACTGAAGCTCCAATAACAGCACATTTTCATAGAACAACATTTACTAATATTCCAAAATAAATAAATACTAATAATAATAGAAAACAGTGCAGAAGCTAGGGATAGTTGTTGTACTCAAACACTACGTACGTAATATTCTTATAGTGTATTTGAATAAATACCTTAGCTGGCCGAGGAGGAGTTGATTGTGAAGCAATAAATTGCAAAATGTCAAAAATTCTTGTCTGACTATAGCTTGCAGCCTTCTGCCAGTACATAACTATCATATCTCCAGCTCTTATCCTCAGCTCTAACAGATTACGATCGATTTCTGTCTCATGCTTCGCAACATAGGGTTTAAAGAAGGAGTCGTAAACATACTTTGTTCCCTGAAAAATATATATTGAAGAAAATCATATAGTTTGAATGCACAAATAAGATGCAAGCTGAATGGTTCAGAAGGAACACTGAAAAAAAAAAACAATACCTTAGTTTTAGGAAACCACAAGTATATAAAGAAGGCCAACTTAGCTTCACCATACATTGGGATCCTTCACGACAATTTTATACCACAAGATCATTACCAAAAAAAATAAATGAGCACAAAACTTTCTTATGTCGGAAGAGTTTAAAATATTTACCAGCCGATGAACATATCACTAATCCTTTCACATACAGTCAACCCAGCCACCAAAATCCTGAAAGATAAAAGTTGAATAGCGTTTGAAATCTTGTACCTTAATTGTCTGGAAGATGAATTGGAAATGAAATAATGAATATACCAGTACTGGCACCAAAATCGAAGCTGGTCAATATCAGGCTTATTCATTTCCACTGCTTTGAAGCATTCATATGCAGGATAAACATAGCCAAATATAAGCCTGCAACAAGTGTGGGAGCTGAGTAACACATGTAATTTCAATAAAGGGCTAAATTTTAATCGAGTAAATTAAAGAAAACGTGGCTCATACACAAGGACTCTAGTGATTAAAGATCCAATCATCTTGACCTGCAAGAATATACAGAATAAAAGGTAAAATATTAGAATGATGAGGATGCAAGCATAGACTTTGGAATTACTTGCACATCCGAACTAATCAAACGAGCTTCGATCTACTTCTCCATTTTTCACCTCCAACAACAGCTTTCTACTATCGAAACTTCAAAGTTACCTTATACATTATGATTTGATATATTACTAATGAAAATTTACGTGAATTTAGGTATAGAGAACATGATGATGTAAATGGGGTTTCCATAGTAACATTTTTAATAATCAAAATTTGATTGTATTCATGTGTTTATATACTTATCTCCTTTTATCATTAAAATCAAGATCCAAATAGAGCAATAAACACAAATCCAGTTTTCCAATTCTTTTCTCATTTGGCCCATACATAATAAAGATTAAACAGAAACGGAACATATCTGTCATTTCTTGAAATGTATCAACAGTATCGGAATAAAAAGATTTTTGGGCGATAAACGGAGTGCAATATATCAAAACCCTCAGGCTCAGCTGCAATTCATCATTCAGTCGTACCTAAATAAGCATATACTATTTTGAAAACTGCTAATAAAAAATGAAACACGAAAGTCAAAGAAATTGCAACAGAAAATAGCCTATTTCAAAGAAAATAATTACAAAAATATAAATAAAAACGAGGATTCAGAAGCACAGAAGTACCAATACAAAGCAGGGATTTCCACGGAAGAAAGATAGGAAGTGGGCGCTTGTTCAGCGACGCGAGGAAGAGAAATAAGACTAGCAACGAAGTCGTATGTGAGCTTCGGGAAGTTCCCCCGATGTATAGACAAGCGGCGCCGCCGCAGGACGACGGTGAACCGTTAGTGTCGGCTCGGCTCGGTTGCGATTTGAAAAGGGAGGAGAGAGGAGGCAAGATTTAACAAAGCAATTTTTATTTTCCTTTTCTATTTTCTTTCTTAAACTCTGGCCTACAGTGGTGTGTTCTTTTTATAATTCATATGGATGGAATTGCGACTTTTCATTTTCTATTCTATATTAGTTTAGGATTTAAAATTCAATATTTAAATTTTATATTTTATAAATACCTATAAAACTTAATACTTCCTCTATTCCACAGATATTTTTACATCAATAAGTGCACCAATTTTTTTTTTTTAAAAATAATGTGTAAATTATATTATTAAAATAATGAAATTAGTTGAATTAAATATAAAAGTAGTGATATTTTATGTGTGAATATTGTAGAAATAAAGTTAAAATAATAGTTTTCATTTATAAAGTGTGAAAACAATTGTAGGAGGAACAGAAAAAAAAAGTATGTAAATAATTATGGGAAATACTCGTATAAATTTCATACTAGTACTTATGTGAAACTTCTGCATAATATAAAATTTATATTATAAAATGTAGTGTTTACTATTACTATTATTATTATTATTATTATTATAATAAGATGTATATACTGATAATACATAGTGTAAAATATATATAATACTCCCTCCGTCCCAGAGGTGTTTTCACCTCTGGGATGACACAACTTTTAAAAAAAGTAGAGTGTTGTGTAAAATTATATTATTAAAATAATGAGATTAGTTGGATTGTGAGAATAAAGTTAAAGTAATAGTTTCCATTTATAGGGTGTGAAAACAATTGTGGGACGGACAAAAAAGGAAAGTGTGAAAACAATTATGGAACGGAGGGAGTATCAATAAATACAATTAATAATATCTGTAAATACATTTTGTGGCATAAATTTCATACTATGAAATTTGTCCATACAAATTTTTGTAAAAATTTCACATTAATTTTGACACACGAATCAATAAAATTAAAATAATAATTAAAAATTAAATATGAATACATAAATTAATAAAAAAAAATAGGTCTCTTGTGAACTCGAGTTCACATGAACTTGTATCATTGTTATGTGTAATAGTTATCACTGTTATAAAAATATACTTAATTTTTTAACAGTGATAGTGTATACATATGACAGTAATAATTGATAACTCGAGTTCACCGTGAACTCGGGTTCATACAAGTTTTTATCATAAAAAAAAAAAAGGTGAACTCAAGCGGGAATGTAAATTTTATAACGATATCAACCAAAATGAAAATACCCACTCCATTTATGAAGCTTAGCTATATTTTTTGGCATAATATATAATAAAAATTCGTATTATATTAAAAAAAATAGATAAAGTAAAAAAATAGTGAAGGTATTATGGGATCTAAAATTTTGTTTGTAAGTGTAATTTATTTCCAAAAAAGAAAGGAGAATAAGATTGATGGACAACTGAAAAAGAAAAGTGAAAATAAAATTGGTGGACAAAAGGAATACCAATTAACAAAATACAATTAAATTTATTTTAATTGTTAATTGATATATCCTCTTGCGGCGAATTTGCTTTGTTGAATTAGAAGAGATTTATATTTTTATCTCATTTATCCTATTTTTAGTTCACACGACGTCGATATATGATAAAAAAAATTATGTGTATTATCACATGAGAAAAATTTAGACCAATTTTTTTCTTGAAGAAAAAATAATTATTTATCAATCATATCCATTAAAATAAACTATTTACATTTATATTCAAAGTTGATGAAATGTTTAAAGAAAAAAAACACGGAAGTAGTAGGTAAGTGACGGGGTATCTAAGTAAATTTTGATTAATTTCATTTGAGATATAATATTTAAAGTTGTTAAAGGAGAAATAAATCCTTTTATTTTATTATCCAAAAAATGTGAGCGCCTGAGGTGATTGAGATGTATTCTGCTCCGTGCTTCACAAATTCGCCCTGGTAATATTGTGTAATAATATATTTAAATATATGTAAAATAACTGATCCTCAAAAAGTTCTTTCATTTAGTTTCGACAGATTCTAAAAGAAAATAGATAAAATAAAGGACAAACACTTATATATATAAATTTCTACGGATCTGAAATATCCATTTTTTAAAATTCGCGGGTCTAAACCGGGTCGGGTCGAATTTGAGTATTTTTTTCCAAAATTCGCTTAGCTTGTGATTTTCGCTCCCATGTATGTTACAATTGGGGCAAATGCATGTTACTTTAAGGCAAAACGTGTGTTACAATCAGATTAAATGTTGTTTTCTACACATATTCATTTATTTTTGTAGAAGTAAATATTTTTCATGCAATGTAACACATGTATATGTTACATTGTATGTGTAACACATATTTATTCTTAATAAAAATATATTTTATCATATAGTAACACATATATGCTCATATAATAACACAAATTGAGGAACAAATATGTGTTACAATTAGAGTAAATATGTATTACTGCAAATTTATTTTACACTTGGAGTAAATTTGTGTTACTGCAAATGTGTGTTACATCTAGAGTAAATGTGTGTTACTGCAAACGTATGTTACAATTAGAGTAAATGTGTGTTACTGCAAATGTGTGTTACAATTAGAGTAAATGTGTGTTACTGCAAGATCAAATGTGTGTTACTGTATGCACAAACATTTATCTATCCTTATAAAAATATATATTATATTTTATATAACATATATAAGGTATTAAATGATGTATTAAGTACATAAATAACATATTATTAACATAAATCAACAAAGAGAATAAAAAATAAATTAAGTAACACATATTTATACTTGCAGAAATACATATTTTCTTTATAGTTACTTGAAAAGTATAAAAAAATTAATTTTTTAAGAATTAGTAACACAGATTTTGCCTAATTGTAACACGTCTTTGCCCAAATTGTAACATACCTGGGAGCGAAAAAACCTGGAACTACAAGTTGCGCGAATTTTGGAAAAAATATCCAAATCTGACCTGACCCGGTTTAGATCCGTGAATTTTTCAAAAATGGATATTTCTACGGTAGAAATTTGTACACAAGTGTTGCTCAAAATAAAGATATTTTAGGATATTGTGCCGTTGATTAATTTGTGAACGTAAAGTCAGTTGTATATAGAATAATTAAAAAGTAAGTCAATTATGCATCATTAAGTGTACTGTGCAATTCAATTATATTTTTTAAAAGTTATATAAAATATCACTAAAAAGTCATACATGTTATTATTGAAAAGTATGTTTATAAAAAAATCACTTTTCGATAATAAAACGTATGATTTTTCAATAATAAATGTATAACTTTTTAAAAATACACTTGAGTTGCACGGTTCATCTGATGCATACAAAATTTATACATAATTAAATAATTAAATGACAGTTAGATGATGAATAAAAAGAGATTGTTGAAAAAAATGGACTTGACATACTTTAGGGAATGGAAGGAGTACTATTTAGTGAAAATAACAAATATATTTTAAAACTAATATTGTTTAGTAAAATGAACTACTCCCTCCATCTCATGATTATTTTCATAATTGTCCTGAGCACGTGAACAAAAAAAGTGAGTATGTGAGTGTAAAGTTAAATAATAAAATAAGAAAATGTGTATTTTATTGACTTTTGTGAATGTAAAAAGTTTTATTTTTAGATATGTGAAAGTAGTGTTGAGACATCCAAATAAGAAAAGTGTAAAAGTAATTTTGGGGCGGATGGAGTAATAATCTTTATTAAAACCGTTAATACTCCCAAAATAAAATTTTCAGTGAAATTTATTTCACACAATACTTTAACTGATAAATAATATTTCAATTGTGCAGATAATGTATTATATTGACAATATTTAATGAATTAATATGTATAATTGGATAAAGAGCAAAGTATATTTTTTAACTAATTGAAAAGCAACAAAAACAGCGGATTCCCCCTTCAAGTTTCTAATGCTTATCTTTGCACACACTTTAGCCTGTATCTAAGTTTGAACCCACACTTTACTACTTTATAAAATCGTTCGAGATGAGAAATATCAAAATTTATTAATTAGCAAGAAAATAGTTTAAATTGAATTGGTTAAGTGAATAAGTTGTTATGATACTTTTTTTTTAATTCGTCGAACATTACACGTCACAAGAATTTACCATATTGTTTTATTATTCTAGTGTGATTTATTCATTCACTTTTAGTATTTTATGATATATATTTTTGTTCCTAGATTTTGTAATGAACCTTTAGAAATGATGATATTGTAATTGAATGTAAATAACTCGCCGATTAGTCTATCATCTTGTGTTTGGGCTAGGATTTTAATGTACTTCGTCTTGTATATATTATAAGTAAAAGTATGTTGTGAGTACAAGAGAATAACAATGACGGTCTGTTCTTCTGTTGAGAGAACCTATTTATAATGGCTAAAAATAAATCCTAAAGTGTACACGTGTTTGTATGTCACATATTTCTTCATGCTCACGTTAGGTCGTGGCCTAAAGATCATGGATGACAAGAAAATTTCTCATGTTTAACTTCTTCCTTTAAATACACGAATAGTTGCATTGTCCCTAATGGTAACCCGAATCAAAGTGGAGATACGAGATCAGGGTATGAACTTGTTTCTTCAAGACAATTTAACTGCTCAGGCCAGGTCCCTTGCACCACTGATGATTTGCCTGACCTTCCGGTTTTCTGACAATCTTGGCCCTGATCCTGAATCTCCCTCAGGATCAATGCTCTTTCCTTCAAGGCTGCCTGAAGGCCTTGACTCGGGCTCATATGATACTCAGTGCGTCCTGAAACTCATCTATCCGCCTTCGTTTGGGCCTGTTGGATCAGGGCCTAATAAACTACGAAACTTAGTGCCACAACAATTGTCCCTTAGGTTTTTGCTCAATTTTTTTGAGGAGACAGTTGGTTCAATGTCTTATAGTTATCGTGCTAGTAAATTCCTGACATGGGGCATGGAATTTCCTCGATCTTTCTTCTGAAGCTCAGGCGCATGTGTATTTGATATGCGCATTCAATCTAGAGACCTCTTCGTTCCTGACGTTACATTCCTTAATGGCATTTTGAAACATACGTCTGTTGGGAGTTTTGCTAAAATTTAGTGATTTTGTTTGCTTTACACGTGGCTCGATTCCCCTGGGTCTTTTAACCTGTCACATTTGTAACTGTTCCTCACTGTTTTCCTAGGGTATTTCTCGAGATGCAGACGCAACAACTACTTTCATAGGAATTAACCAAGCTACACTGGTTGAATTTGTCTTGAAGCCCTTCCACATTTATTTGGGAGTTTTTTCAAATTTGCACTTATGCCCCCCAACTGCTTCTATAAATAGCTGCCTCTTTGCAAGCTATTCTCATGAGTCTGTAATTTCGCCACCTTGTGCCAAGAACTGAGTGTATGTGTTGATGGAATCTTCCTCGGAGAGTGAGTCCAAAGAGAGTGATAGGTCCTCCTCGGCCCTGACCTTTGGTTGGGTTGTAGGTCGGAGCTAATTTACCTTGAACTATGTGGGTCTAATGAACATCCACCGTTAGGTGGCAGGGAGGAGCTAGTTCCTGATGCATTTGGGGACGAGCTTCACAACATCCCTTCCCACCAATTATGGACTTCCATGCAGGACTTCCTGGAGATGTAGACAGATTCATATTGTTTCCGACTTGCTCTTCTTCAGGCTTGGGTCACATCCCCAACCTGGCCCTCAACGTCCTATTTCTCCCCTCAGTGGTTGTGGCGCTGGGATCACTGCAGATGACCGTCAAAGATGGGTTTTTCCTGAGCCCTCCAGCAGTGTTCTAACCGTGAGGATCCGAGCAACCCTTTTTTATCGACCACTCCTTCGGTGGTCTTAGATGGCTGTCATTTTTCTTTTCACCATCGTCGTACACAGTGGCAGCCAAGGTGCATCCACTATGCAAGAGCTATAGCTGATCGAAGATTATACCGCCTTCGGGCTATAGAGATAGGGAGGTCTTCTTGTAATAGTTGTTAGATCCATGTAATGTATTCTCCCTAAGTGGAGCACCATTTGTAACTATTTAATTATCACTGAAATAGTACTACATTTATATTGATTTATTTTCTAGCATCTGAGCGCTTTCTCATATATGATCCTGACGTTTGGACCTGAAAAATTGAGATTAGGGTGCAACTTAACTGAAAGAAAATGACTCACTTGCTAAATTGTTACTAATATCGCCTTTAAGAAGGTAAATAATTCAAGATCAGGGGGACAATTAGCTCATCTGATCCTTACTGGACAATAGTTTTTAAACAAGATAATTAACTTACTGACTATTTCGTATAAGTATTCGTTGAAGAGTTTATGAGTTTGAGTTCAGGGAGATAATTAGTTGCTGCTGAACTCTTTCATCCAGATTATTTATTGTAAGATAATTAGCTCACTAAATTAATATTGACAGAATTGCCTTTAAAAGGTCTTAATTTTGGGTTTAGTGAGATGATTAGCTCGCCTAAACCCCGTCGCCTGAATCATTTATTTCAAGATGATTAGCTCGCTGAGTTTATTTTGGTGGAACTGCCTTTAACTGGAAAAGTTATCGGTTCAGAACTCAGGGAGATAATTAGTTACTTCTGATCCTGATAGTCAAAGTGTTTTTAAGCGAGATAATTAGCTCGCTAATGACTTCGTAAGGTTCTTACCTTCAGAGCCGGTGGCTCATCAGGATTCTGGGACTCTCGCTTATCTTGAATGGATAACGCGAGGGTCCTTGAACCCGAGGACTCAGAGATATGGCCGCAAGGCCTAGTAATATTTTAACATGGAATAGTAATAAAAATTTTCCTTCCAAACTAGTAAAATAGCGCATATCATTGAATTACATACCCTTTCAGGGGATTAAGCTATTCTACTAAAAATACTTTTTGAGATGAGATGCATTCCAAGTGTTCTAGTCCTGAGTTCTGTTAGGAAATTCGAGTTCATATGCCCCATTTGGCAGACATCTCATCACCCTGAAGGGTCCTTCCCAATTGGGGCCAAAAACTCCTTTGGATGTCTCATATTTTTTAGCACCAGATCTCTCTCATTAAATTTCTGTGTGCTGACTTCAATATGTGCTCTTTTATGAGGTCTAAATCCAATCTCAAGATCGAGTCATTTTCCTCACTAAAGAATTGGGATATTCAATGACTAGGGATTGCCACCTCTGACGGTATGACAGCCTCAGTCCCCAACGTGAAAGCGAATGGGGTTTCTCTATTTGAGTTTCTAGTCATCGTTCGGTAGGCCCATAGGACGTCATGTAGCTCTGACGCCCACTTACAATTGCATTCCTCCAACATGACATTCAGGATTTTCTTGATGATTTTATTGACTGTCTCCACATGACTGTTAGAGTGGGGGTTGTAAGGAGTCAAAAATATCTTTCTTATTTTCCAATTATCACATAATTCCCTTATTTCGGATCTGTCAAACTATTTCCCGTTGTCAGAGATGATGGTTTGTGGTAGCCCAAACCTGCATATCTGGTTCTTCCAGATGAACTTGATCACTTAAGTTTGATTGATTTTGGCGAGGGGCTCAGTCTCTACCCACTTGGTGAAATAATTAACCGACACGATGGCGAACTTGTTCCCCCCCTGAGCAGTGGGGGCCATTCAGATCAGTGTCACACTAAGTAAAAGGTCAAGGACTGAATATTAATGTGAGGAGTTCGGGGGCCTGCAGGATGTTTGGACCAAGCACATGACACTGATGGCATGCTTTGGCATAGGCAATGGCGTCCTTCCTGAGGGTTGGCCAAAAGTATCCCTGACGAATGTCATTATTGCGCAAGGGATCATCCCCCAACATGGTTTCCACAAACCCTTTCATTTATTTCAGCTAAGACTTTTCTCCCCTGTTTAGGGGTGACACAATTCAATAAAGTCATGTTGAACCCCCATTTGTACAACTGATCATCTACCAACACAAATTATGATGCTCTCATTTCAATTTATCGTGCTACCGTTCTGTCCTCAGGAAGGGTGTTATCATTTAAGTATGCTAGGATGTGGTTATCCATGTGCTGCCTTGTTTAGCCAGGGACACCACCAATTGTTTATTAACAGATGGCCCAGGTAGCATAGTCAACCTGATGTGGGTGAAGTCAGGTGCCTCTTCTGAGAATACTAGCTTTGAAAAAGCATCACTTTGGGAGTTGTGTGGCGAAGTATTTGCTCAATGAACACCTGATTGAAATTCTCGCATAGGCTGATGACTAAGTCTTGGTATTTGGCTTATTGCTCATCCCTAACCTCATATTCGCCTTTCAACTGATTCACCACTAACAAAGAATCCATGAAGATATAAAGGTGTCTTACCCCTATGGTTATTCCAAGTTCCATGCCTCCTACCAAAGCCCCATACTCGGCCTGATTAGTTATCGCCCTAAAATTGAATGCATTGCCCTTCAGGGCTAATCAGGATGATATCTGCCCCCCGCAGTTGTATTCGTTGATGACCTATCAACACAGAGTTTCCAGGAAGGATGGTTTATCTTGGTTGGATGCTCCGAGAATGTGAGCTCAACCACGAAGTTGGCTAAAGCCTAAGCTCTAATCGCCGTGTGTAGGGCATAGGTTACCCCATACTAAGCTATTTCCAAAGACCATTTCAGTAAGCAGCCGCTAGTGTCAAGCCTGTGGAGTACCTGCTTGAGTGGTTAGGTAATTAGCACCTCCACATGATGGTCGAAAAAGTAAGGTCTGAGCTTCCTCACGCTCATGACTAAAGAGTATGCCAATTTTTCCAGAGGGGTATATCTTAATTCCTCTTCATGCAATAGCTGGCTGACATAATATATAGGCAAGTGTTACTGGTCTTCCACTCGAACAAGGACTGCACTCAGGACTATCTCTGACGCGACGATATATAGGTATAGTTTTTTCACCATGAACTGGTTTGGACAAGATTTTGGGGGTCGGCCTAGTATTCTTTTAAGTAACGGAAGGCTTCCTGACTCTCTTTGTTCCTGGAGAACTTGTTTTTCCTGATGGTGTTGAAGAAAGGTCTACTCTTGTCTCCCAATCTTGATATGAACCTGTTTAGGTATGCCAAACATCCCGTCAGGTGTTGCACATGCTTTATGTTTGATGGTTCAACAAGATCTAGAATTGCTTTGATTTTTTTAGGATTGGCCTCAATCCCTCGCTAACTGACGATGTGTCTCAAGAATTTCCCTGACTAAACCCCGAAATGACACATTTTACGGTTGAGTTTCATATTGTAGCTTCTCAGGATTATGAAGGTCTCGGCTAGGTCTCTCAGATGGTCTTCTCTCCTAACACTCTTGACGATGATGTCGTCAATATAGATTCCATGGTCATTCCAATCTGGTTGGAGAACATCTTGTTTACGAGACGCTAGTAAGTTGCCCCTGCATTTTTCAATCCGAAAGGCATTCTCCTCCAACTGTATTCTTTTCAGTGAGGAAGGTAGTTGTTTTACATCCTCCTCTACCATCAGGATCTGATGGTATCCTGCGAAAGTATCCATGAAGGACATCATTTCGTGCCCAGTAGTGTTATCCACAAAGTAATTGATATGGGGCATTAGGAAGTGATCCTTTGGGCATGCGTCATTCAGGTCAGTGAAATCAATGCATAATCTCCAGGTCCCATTGGTTTTCCTGACCAATACTGTGTTAGAGACCCACTGGGGCTCGTCATTTACTTGTTCTATTAGTTTATTATCCAAGAGATTTCTGACCTATTCAGTCAAGAACACATACTTTCCAGGGCTGAATTTGTGCGTCTTTTGAGAGACATGCTTCTTGTTGAGGTCGATCTTCAGGCAATGACACGCTTGCTCGGGGCTGATTCCCACCATATCCTGATGTGACCAGGCAAATACGTCTATACTGCTTTTGAGGAACTCTATAATCTCCCCCCCTCAGTTATGTCGGGATTGGAGTCCCTATTAGGACTTCAAGATCAAGACGAGTAGGATCAACATGAATGTGTTCCATGTCCTCAATAGGCGCAGTTCTCTTCATCTCACATGGCTCCTTGATCTCCCCCCGAGGGTCCAGATCTATCATGATCGACTCGAAACCCATTCTTTGTTCTATGTCCTCTTGGTCTCTTTCCTCGTCACTTATCAAGATCGATGGATGATCGACTTCCATAGGGGTTGGGCATGATTGAGTCAGGATTCGGCTCTCACTGTGGTTCTCCAGGTTGAGTTGATCCAGACTCTGGTAATCTATGTTCAACATACATATATGGGATGTGAGGAATGCTGAATCTAAATGTGAACAAGAGTAATTCAAACATTTTTTTGTCATTTTCTGATCACCCTTAATGGTGTCAATCGTTTCCTCAACAGTGGGAAACTTGATACAATAAAATACGATGTGGCCACTTCCTAAAAGTTTCAAAAAAAAGGACGCCCTAAAAAGCCGTCATAGTTATTCGGCTGATCAACTATTATAAAATCCACGGGCCTTGTTATCCTAATCTTTTCATCTTTGGTGCAGATAAGTTCCACTAAGAGTTTGATTCTGTCATAGGGGGTGAAGGCAATGTTCCCGAATCCCTTTAGGATTGTGTCATAGGACCTGATGTATCTATTAGGTTTCCTATCTGGTCCAGTGCAGCTTTGAAAATGATGTTACAAAACATCCATTGTCCACCAGGATAAGGTCGACTTTCATTTCAAGGATCATTATCGATATCACCAGTGCATTGTTCTTGGGATAAAGTATCCTCTCACGGCCCTCATATAAAAATGAGATCACAAATTTTTTGGTGATAATCAGTTCATGGAGGCTGATTAGGTTCACTTCGCTGAGGGCTCTGAGCTCCGGCTTCTTTTTCTTGTTGGACATCTTCATGATTGGAGTTAGGCCCCCCCAGTGGTCCTCCAGGCCTGATCATGTAGACTCGCCCCCTTGTTGAAGTGGGGGTATCTCCTACATAGGGTCTTCTTCATCATCGTTATCCTCCAATTGAACGACATTAGCATTCTGTCTTTCTCTCCCCTGATGATTTACTTCTTCCTGAAGGTCCCTCCTTAGGAACGACTTCTTGACAAACTCGTGGAGCTTTATTTCCTCAAGTAATTTCCACTATTACTTCATGAGGTCACGACATCGGCTGGTACTATGGCCAAAGTAGTCATGGTAGGTGCAAGAACGTCTATCATTTGGGTGCTGAGGTATCTAACATATTTGCCTGGGCGGCTCCAGTAAGGCTTTTCCCTTGATCGCGTTAAAGATGTACGAGTGAGTCTGATTCAGTTTCTAAATACAAGATCGTATCTTTCGGATTCATAAGATCGAATCAACGATCGATAGTGTTGTTCTTCTCACAACATCGGATAACAACCATGAAACAAAAAATTCAATAAAATCATAATTTAAAAATAAAAAAGGGATTTGATTTAGTTATTTTAATTTTATTATATATACTTATGGTTTGCAGATTTTTTTTTTTTAAAAAAAAGAGAGAAATGGGCCTAGTCGGGAACAGTTTAGTCGGCGTCTAATCGGACTAGTATGCTCTAGGCGCCGATTGCTACCCCAAATTTTTTTAGTGATTTGGTGTAAATCAAGTCGATCAATGACCGAATAGTGTTAGTCATTGACTAGTCGATTAACTTGACAGACTTTTAGAACACTATAAAATAGGTCAAAATGGAGCAGGACATATGGAGACATGGTGATAGTAATACTTAGACCCGCCAGGACGATCCAAACATCCTGCAGTATTTGTTTTGAGATTTAAGTGTGCGAGCAAGTCAATGTTTTAGAATTCAAAATTTTGAATAAATATATGAATAATAAATACATGTGTATTTTGGGATTTAAGTATAATGATGTTTAACTTTATGTTAAATTAATGTTTGAGAAGTGTATTAATAGATTTTATAGGCATTTATAAATGAACTAGTATTTTCACCCGTGCAATGCACGATCTATAATATTTATAAAACAAAATTTTGATTTTATTAAAATAATTAATTATTTTATAGTATGTATGAATTTAAATTTATAAGGTTAAATATTAATTCTCCTATATATTACTTTATATTTCAAAAGATATTGCACAATTCACTACTCATTATTCACAAAAACCTATAATACATAATATACATCACATTCAACTAATAATTACACACACATACATCTTTCTTTTATTTCTTCACTTAAATTGAACAATTTACCCTCATTAAAAACTATTTTATCCATTTAAATACTATAAGTTAACTCATGTACAAAATTTTAAGAAATTTTAAAATAATTTCATATTGGTATATTTTTAAGCACAATTTTTGAATTGGTACAAACATTTTATATTATAGAGTAAATATGAGTTGAATAATATATTTATTTTTTAATATATTGTACCAATTTAAAAATAGTGCTTTAAAATGAATTATTTTGTAACTGTCCCAAAATTTAACTATACAATATCTTTTAGGACAGAGAGAGTGCGGAATTAAATTTTTGCATATGTCATGATGTGATTAAATTTGATGGTGTATCATTGTTTTTTTTTTATGTGTAAATTAACTACTTTTTTTTATATTAATTTTTGTTTAAATATATATGTGTATATAACTATATATATGTACCTACATTTTAATTTGTAAAGAATATTAATTTAGTTAATCAACAGATTTTGAAAATTCTTCTTGGGACTACCTATTTAAAAAAAAATAGTTTGATCAGTCAAATAAAAATTATCTTTTATTAAATATTACAATATTTATAAAAAAAATAATTTTAAAATAATTTTTTATACAACATAACTTTAGAATTATTAATGTCATACAAAACTTTATTAATATATCTTTTAAAATTCTTACTTTTTATTATATTATGAACATATTATATACCATGAATTTTAATTCTTAATATTTTGCGTAATACACATGAATTCACTTCGTCTTAAAATAGGTGATTTGTGAGTTGATTTCATACTTGGGACAAAACTCCACTTTACTATTTAAATTGTATATTTTTTAAATATTACATTAAGTCTATGTCTCATTAATAATATTATCTAATATAATGTATATTCATGTATAATATAAAATTATAAAAATATATTTATCCTTTATTATAGACCAATAGGGAGTTTAATCTTTTGGATCATTGAAAACTCATTCTTATTGTTCGAATCACTAACCAATTTCTTATGAGTTGTTTGGTTTCATGTCCAAATAGTGATACACACCCATCTTTGTAAAAATTTAAAAAAATTTATCTTAATTTGTCTACTTGAAGAAATACTGAATATGCATATGCACATTGAAATAAAAAAAAGGTTTAGAAGGAGACATAATTTTTTTTTTAAAATTATCAACTATTATTTAAATTACTTTATAGCTGCAGGAATTATACATTAGTCGAATGAAAATAGGATTGAGAACTTTTATATTCAACACAAGAAATAAAATATTGGAGACTATGCTTCAATTTTTTTTTTTTTAAGATTTTACCTTTAAAGACTTATTATATGTTTACATAATAATGCCAATAAATTATCATTAAACCAATCATTAAAATTTTTCAATATTTTTCTTATTGATTTAAAAGAAAAAAATTAATAATAAAATTAATTAACACTTTGGACAAAAGATTTTTTATTAAATGAGTATATAATTATATATATAAATAAATATATATATATATCTTAATAAATAATAATATAATTTATATAATATTAAAAAATTAAAAAATATAATGTAAGTGTAGAGGATTGAACATTGTATCTTATAGCAAAACTAAAATTTAAACCACATTTGCTATATAATATGGAGTAATATAAAAATAATTTTAAAATAAAAAAAAAAGTAAAAAGAATCTTGGGCCCAATTTGGCCCAAGATTTTGATGTTATATTTGTATGGCCCAAGTTATATGCACCTATATGAGTTAATAGTACACACACAAAATGTATACACTCATCCTACGATTATTACACACACCATAAATTATCATTTTTATCCCTATTTAAAAACTCTAATTTTTTTCTCTTCTCTATTGTCTCTCCTGCAACCACCTCCCTCTTTTTTCTCCCTCTTCTCATTTTCTCTTCTCATAGTTCTTTTTTCTTCTCCTCTTACTCTCACCTCTCTATTTCGCTTCATTTTTTTTTCTGTGAGACGTCAGCCACAATTTTATTATTCGTTATATGAAAATTTCATCTCCATTGACTCATTCATCCATTTGCCATCATAAATTTAAAAGAATAAAAATAAAATAGATAAGAAGAATAATGAAATTTTTATTCCTCCTTCCATAACCTGTTTCTCTTCTTCTTTTCTCTCAATTCTTATTTTGGTATCAAAGTTCAGAATTTTATTTTGTATTGGCTTTTCGATTTTAGTTATATGAAAAATTATACAATTTTCAGTTTTCTTTTTTGAATTTTTAGCTTTCTTTCAAAGAATGTTATAAAAAAATTGTTCTGTTTATTTTTATGATTTATGCCTTCTTTTTCCGTTTTATTTCATCCGAAAAATTTATATTTTCCCCAAAAAATATTATCAAAAAGAAATTGATTGGGTTATTTGTTAAAATAGTTGAAATTTTGTTTTCTCCTTTGCTACTTTTTCTTCCTTTCTTTCACATTTTCTAGTTTTTTTTTTCGAGATAATAGAGAATTCACTAATTAAATAAACTTTGCTACTTCTTTTTTTTCTCAATCCCATTTTTCTGATTTTTTTTTGAAAAATACCATTTAAATTCAAAAATATTTTTTTGTGCTTTCTGAAAGTTTTTTCCGATAATTAAAAGGTAGGTGTATTTTTTTTTTAAAAGAGAGGGTGAGGAGGGTATTTTTTATATATCCGGAGCCTATTTGTATAGATAAATCATAAATGAGAAAGTTGGGCCAAGATTTCATTAATGACCCATGAGACCTATATCTAAACCTTAAATTTCAGAAACCCACTTCTATTACTCTTGTTCTCTTCCTCCGCCTGTGCGCTACATCCCTGCCGTCCACGGCCACGCCACGCTGTCAACTAATTGAATCTGATTATATTTTATTAGGGTTTCAAAATCATTTTTCCTGGTGAAGGTTGAACCCAGCCCCACACCACATCCACATTTCGCCATTGAAACATCCTCTTTCCACATTCACTACTTCCATCATGAAATAAACCTATAATTTCCAAATTATAGGCTGCCCAACTGAAATTGAAAATGTTAGCTGCGCCTACTGCTTCTCGCCTCACCTCCCCGTTCCTCCGCTCTCCGCTTAAGCTTAAGCTTAAGCTTTCTTCTTCTTCTTTTCCGTTTTCCAGAAAAGCCCATATATCTCAAAAATCCCCTGCTTCATATCCTTGCGTCAGGGCTGATCTTGACCAGAACACGGTAAGTAAATCACATGTTCTTCGCCTTTATTGTATTATTCATTCTTTTATTGATTTTGAATTGTTTTCAGATAGTGGCGATTGCTGTTGGCGTGGTTAGCGTTGCGGTTGGAATTGGAATTCCAGTTTTCTATGAAACCCAGATTGACAATGCTGTACGTTTTCTACAAAATTATTTGATTTTTTCTTTCTCAATCTTTTTTTTTTTAAACGAGTTGGAATCCAATTGTTTTTCAGTCGAAAAGGGATAATACTCAACCATGCTTTCCCTGCACTGGAACTGGTTCTCGTAAGTCTACTCTCTCTCTCTCTCTCTCTCTCTCTCTCTCATTTCAAAATGTGGAGCTGAGGTTCATGCCGTTAGAAGTTAGGGTGAAATGCGCTGTTTAGGTTATATTTTTGTATATGTGAAGTTTTTGTATATACATATATTTATCTTTTCATCAGTTACTTAGAAAGAAAATTCAAATGGGCTCCGTTTCAATTGTCAAAACAACATTACATGGTCTTACCCAAAAATACATCTTTATACAAATACAGATAATTATAGCATTTACTGCATGGTAATGGAAGTATAAGAAGTGGGATGCTTTGGTGATTGAAGTGCTCTAAATTGAACATAATTAGGGCTAATTTTTGCTTGAAAAACGAATTTTTGATTTGGAAGATTTGTTAAGGCTGGAATCATACATGTTTTGGCGTTCAATGGAAAAATTGAATTACTTGGGAGTAATTTTGGTTCATATCGTTTATTTGAGTTCGTTTATTCTCGTTGCATTGAAAAAGTAGAGTTGTTTGATATGAAACATCTAGGTAAACCAATTGTTTGTTTTAAATGAAACATTAAGTTCACTTTGATGCATAACCGTACGCCTGTAGACAGCAATTTGTGTGGCTATTTCAAATCATAATTTCCTGAATTGTCATTGATTAAGCTGAAATGTGGAAGAGTTGAATGACATTGTCAAGCACCTTATATTCATTTGAATAAAGGTGTTATCTATGCTTGACAAATTACCAGTACAAAAATGGCATATGTATATGTTTTAGTTTTCAACCTAATATGATGATTTTTCCCAAACAATCCTTTTTGACAAATGGGAATTAAAATTTTGCATTTGTTCGTATCTTTATATTCTAGTTCCCAATCTAGTATGTATCTTCTATGATTTCGCAGACAATGGTTTTTGCATAAATGGGAATTAAAATTTTGCATTTATTCATCATCTTACTGTACGTAAAACTAGCTAGGCCTTTTCAACCCCAAAAGGAATCTATCCTTCTGCATTATAAAAATCGGATGATTGTGTAATGTTGTGTTGTATTGGAAGTTGCAAAAGTGAGAATAAAAAGTAAGACGAGTGATAAATAAAATAAGAAAGGATAAAAGAAATTACATTTGCTTTAATGAGTCATTAAAGAGAGTGAGGCGTGAAAAATGATGGTATTTGTAGGTGTGGCTGTATTGAGTTTTTTAAAGTCAGATTCTAAAATCTGAGAGTGTACCTGAATTTAGATATCGAAATCCCAAATCCAGTTTCTAATCTCAAATCAAACATACCCTTGGTGTTGTAAATAAAGGATTACAAATGATTTCTTATTAGCTAAAATTCCAGCAAAACCAAATGCCATTATACACATGTCATATCTTATTTTCTGTTAGCATGGGCCCGAAGAAACATGTGGTGGATTCTCGTCAACTGGCATAATGTGGTATTATCTCGTCAGTCAGTGCATAGTGAGGACTCACATCCACATCATTCTTCCTTTAGACTTGTTGAAGATTAAAGAATCCTAACTGTATGTTATTTAAACAAAAAATGGTAGTCACTCCATCCCTTGAGACTTTTCACCATTTTCTGGACACACTTTTTATGAAAAAAATGTAATCAGCAGAGTGCTGAGTGGTAATTTTGTAAAGTTTTATTGTTAAAAAGTAAAGAAAGTGGTTGGATTGAGTGTAAAGAGTAATGACATTTTGTATGAATAGGTTGATATTGTGAGGATGACGTTTAAGGAAAATTTCCTTTTCTTGGTATCCAAAGTGTTTGGCCACATATCAAAAGAAAAGTGTGCAAAATGTTAAGGGACGGAGGGTGTAACATACTTGATGTACCAACTTCCAACAATCTGTATTATAGGGAACATACTGAATGAACTGCATGGAATTTCTTGAGTCTGAAATTCTTAAACATCTTACACAATAACGTGATCTTACTTTATTTTGAATCACAACCATGTGATAATAGACTCTTGTTCTCTGGATGTGTATTCCGAATGTTTCTTCTTTAGGCATCTTCCTCATAAGAAATCACATAGATTGGTCTTTGGATTGTAAGTAGCTTTCAAAAACAGACAAAAGTTTGCAAAGATCGTAAGTAGCTTTCAAAAACAGACAAAGAAGCCCTGTGTAAGTTTGCGTTTGAATTGAAGGATTGGAGTGAGGATGGATATTAAATTTCATAATAGCAAGTAGATTAGTTCGTTAGCTTTATTTCCAGCACAACCAAATGTCATAATACACATGTTATGCTTCTGGATTAGTGGTATGCATGGTTAAGATTAGCTCTGAGTTACAAAATTTTGTGCAGAACAATGTAGATTCTGCACGGGTACTGGAAGTGTAACTGTGGAGCTTGGTGGGGACGAGAAAGAAGTGTCTCGTTGCATCAATTGCGATGGGGCTGGTGCTTTGACGTGCACTACATGTCAAGGCAGTGGCATTCAACCACGCTACCTTGATCGCAGGTTAGTTGTCTCCTATACTCTTGAGTCTTGACTGTGGCCTCCATTGATTGCGAATACTTATGCTTCTCTCTCTCTCTCTCTCTCTCTCATTAACAGAGAATTCAAGGATGATGACTAGATGCTGTAGAGAAGATGGCATATGTAGAGGAATTCATTGGCCTTTTTAACACTTGTCCAAGTTCGAGGACTGGAATTAACACGTTTGTATGCAAACCTTTTTTGACTTTAAATGTCAAGATGATTCATTCTCTCTCTCTCTCCCTCAAAAACAAAGAAGAAAAGGAAAAAAAAAAAAGAAAGAAAAGAATAGATAGAGTAATGGTATTTTGCAATGGCTTAGTTCTGTGTGCACAAGGTGAAGTGCAATTTAAGAATATTTTTGATGAATCACCCCACAATCTATGTTTTAAAAGCGGAAGTTGAACCGGACATTCTTAATATTTGCGGTCGGACTGGTTGGATCGGGTCTAACCGTTAGTAAAGCGATTGAACCGGTATGACGTCATAATTAAGTAATATGTAATTATATCAAAAAATTAAAGACATCATAAATAAATTTTCTCTAAAAATATTAAATTTTATATACAAATTACTATAAAAATTAAATAAATATACATCTAATATTGTTATTTAAATTTCAATTTTAACTATCTAAATTAAATGTCAATATTTTACTAAAATTAGACCATATATCATAAAAATAAGTTCATCAAATGTCTACTATTAACAACATAAAAATATTTAGTTTGAATGAATATCAAAATTAACACCACTAAAACTCAATCTCATGATTTTAAGTCCAAATTTCGTAGATGATTTAGTAGAAAGATGTGAAAATAATATTATGAATTTGGGGAAGAATAAGGATTAAAAAAAACGTGATTGAGATAATATAAAACAAAAAACCAAAGCTGATAAATTGAAAAAAAAAAACCTTAATTTTTTTTATTAAAAAAAAAAAGCGCCGAGTTGACCGGTCCGACCCGCTTTTGACCGCTTCAGAAGAAGAACGGTCCAACGCTTTTGAACCGTTCGGTATGACGTCCGAGTAGCGGTCGAACCGGTCCGACTGGCCGGTCCAACCCGCTTTTTAAAACATAGTCCACAATATAATTGAAAAGTCTTTCCTGTTTTCACTAAAATGTCATCATTGACATTCAAGGATGAAAATATCGGTATCGACGGAAATATCGGTACCCTGAATTTATGGATATATCGGTGGAAATATCGATATCGAATATCGATATCGGTAAAAAATAGAAAATTCACGGAAATTTCATTAAAATGATGGAAATTTAATATGAAATTTTAGACAATATTATTACTAGTCTTAATACATTAATTGAACTTAAAATCTCAATAAAATGAGAATCTTACAACAAACATATCAAGAAAACATACGTAAGAAATATAAAACGATACAACAATTGTTCATAATTATTGAATATTACACAGCTAATACCAAAATGATGACCTATGAGCCTCAAATGTAAAAGAAGAAAGATCATCTTGGTCTAAGCAATAATGGTACCAAGTCCCGAGGATTGAGAATTGAAAAAAAAATAAAAAATTATTTCCCGAAATTTCCCGAAATTTTGACCGATAAATTACCGAAATTTCCACGATATTTCTCGATAATCTGCACATTTTGAATTACCCTGGACCGATATCGATATAGTAACCGAAATTTCCGATATTTTCCCGAAATTTGACTGAAATTTTGGAAAAATAATCGTTCAAGTGAATTTCCATATCGGTACCCTCAAATTTCCGAAATTTCGGCGAAATTTCGCGAAATTTCAAATCTTGTTGACATTATTAATGAGGGGGTGATTTTTCCACATAAATAGAGATAATTTTTAAAAATACCCTTAATTGGTATGGTGTACCTAATGCGAGATTTTTATTTTTTTTTGGAAATCAATTTATCCGCGAATGGATGAAAAATTTGTGTGGTTTCCTTTTAAAACAAAATTTGTGTGGTTTACATTTTCGTCAACACAATGAAATTACTTCCCTTTAAAAAAATTAAATTACTTAACTCTAAGTTTGCAAAACATGGAGAAATAGATAATAAAATGTCACATAATAATGTGCCCAGATTCAATATTATTTTTGTTCATTTGTTTAATTTGTACTTTTCTAATATTTTTTAAAGAATTATAGATTAACACTTGTCATTAATGATAATATTGTACTCATATATAAATTATTATTATTATTATTATTATTATTAGTAATTAAAAAATGTGTGGTTTGTATTTTATTCCACACAATGAAATTACTTACCTTTCCAAAAAGTAATAACTCAACTATGAGTTTTCAAAACATGAAGAATTCGAGGCAAATTTATTTATATAATGATTTTTTTGAGATAAAAGTTAACATATTAGTGTTCTAAAACCAGTCGGTAAATCTATGTCTGACTGACAAGGTAGTCGGTACACATATGATCGACTGGTAGGCTGGAATGGGAAACACTGGTGAGCTAGAATGATGTTTTCAGACACTATTCCAGTCGGTTCTATAAGACAAATTACTTACCTTTCCGAAAAAAAAAGTAATAACTCAACTATGAGTTTTCAAAACATGGAGAAATAGAGGCACATTTATTTATATAATGATCTTTTGAGATGGAATAATGAAAATAGGGATGAAAGTTCATGTATTAGTGTTTTAAAACCAATTGGTATATCTATGTCCGACTGACAAGGCAGTTGGCACACATATGGCCGACTGGTGAGCTGGAGGTGAGTTGGAATGATTTTTTTTAAACATCGTTCCAGTAGGTTCTATGAGGCAAATTACTTATCTTTCCAAAAAAAAATAGTAATAATAATAACTCAACTATGAGTTTTCAAAACATGGAGAAATAGAGAAAATTTTATTTATATAATGCTTTTGAGATGAAATAATGAAAATAGGATGAAAGTTGATGTATTATTGTTTTAAAACCAGTTAGGATATCAATGCCCGACTGAGCCGACTGGTGAGCTGGAATGGGACACACTGTGTAATACCTCATGTCTTGGATGAAGACTCTTTCAATCTAATTGGTGTGTCTCTTTTCTTACACACACCGAAACTTCCATCCTCTGAAAACAAATAAGAACGCAAAAAGAGAAAATGACAATGATGCACTGGGTAGTCTAATGTGTTGTGACTAGAATAATTCAGGATTGCTAATCCGCTTCACATCTGGATCCTCAAACAACTTAACTGGATAGTAAGCCCCACCTCAACAAGGTGACACCGAGACAGTGTTTATAAATAAGATCTTGAATCCTACTTTGGCCATTATGAGACCGAGACCAGAGTAATACCGACCTCAACTGTTTCACTAGTAAATGTCAGAGTCGCAGGACTAGGCACTTTACTCACGATAGAGATAATCCAAAATCGAAGCCAAGTCTAGAGACAAAGCTCAGGATGGAGCCCAAATACATTTATTGAGAAATACATATATGATAGAGATGTTATATATAAATCATACTTATCAAGGATAAAACCTCTAGAATAAGCTAGAACACACATAGAGTAATACACATAGGTCGAAGACTACTGACCTCAGTCCAGAGTAAAAAAACATGATTGTGTACAGACAACCACTACTGTAGACTATTGTTTCAACTACCTAGATCATAGAGCCAACTGCCTGGATCATGGGATTAATTCTCGAATAAGACGAGATATTATCCTCCTTAATTGGTGTTAATTATACACTATAAATAAGACCTCTTATGGTCATAATAAAGGATCCCAAAGTCATTCAAGTCAAGACTCTACCCAGATAGACATAATAAATTTTGGTGTTCTTAATTATTTGTTGCTATATTACCAGGAATATTTGAGTATTAATGTTGTCCTTGATACTAAGCCACATAGACATCACAAATTACCGATAAAAATTATTTAGGATCAAATATTTGGCGCTAGAATGAGGGAGTCTCTAACCTCATCTTTCTCAGATATTCCAGAAAACTTGAAGAACGCTCATTGTTCTTCAAGCCTTAATTCTTCAAACATTTGGATTCCCATTGAATCCACACCCCTTTCAAGCAATGGATAAGAAGGCTAAAGGAAAAGATGTGGCTTTCGTTGGAAGAAAACAATGACATTGGCGTAGACTTCACTACCAGAGGCATCAGTTGCCATGGAGACAACCCCTATCGTAGAACAGGCTATCACTCCAATACATGTTACTATGGTGGAAAATCCAGCCTAAGTAACGACAGTCCAAATTCCCGGAGAAGGCTATTCATTCCAAGTGTAAGCCTTTGAGACGATGGAACAGGTGGTCGTAGCTATGACAACGCTACAACAGCACGTCCATCAACTGAAAGTCCTTCCAGGCTCCAAGTCATCCTCGAAGAAGACATACAACCATCACAGACATGTCTACTAGCACAAATATTGGGATGACACAGTGGAAAGTCGAACCATTGGGGATACATACCTATCATAGGAATTTTTTTTTGGAGAAGCTAACTCCATGTCCATTTTTTAGAGATTGGGGGTACATTCATATTCCAACAAATGTTAGTGGATCATTCGACTATAAAGCCACATTAACTATCTTGCTTAGATTGAATCACTAACATTTTTGCCCCTTTCAATGGGCCTCTGGACTAGCTGTGTGTATTCCGATGTACTGAGGCGGTGGTGGTTGTTAAAATTTAGCCAATTTTTATATATATTATATCATCTATCAAACAAATTATTTCAATATTCATATATTTATAATAAATCCTACCAAACATCTATTAAATACCTTTTTTCACCTTATCTCGAGGGTCCCACCATTTTTCTTTTCTCACCTTTTCTCACCCCCTTATCTTATCTCCTACCAAATTAGCCCTAAATAAATTAAGGTGCATATCAACTGGGCCTTTAGTTTTTTCCTTAAGGCCTAGGTTATTAACACTAGCCTATTTAGTAAAGACACTATCCGGATAAAGGTACTATCCATTGGATTAATACACTACCACAAAAAAAAAACCATTTCTACCATATTTCTCTCACTTACCTCACTCTGTACCCAACTGCCGCCCACCCCTCCCCTCTTCTCCCAAAATTCTCCTTCCTTCTCCATGCATTCTTCTCCCAACAATAGCCTCCTGCTCAAAACCTTCCGCCACCCCTGTGAGATTAGTAATCGAGCAACTCTGCGGCAACAGACCCATGAGAAGCGATGGAATGCTCATCTTAACCTCTCGAATGACAACACACAAGGGCGTAACACAGATTTGAGACGATTGTAGACATAATATTGATTCAGATCTGAAATAAGGTATTTTTAAAAAAAAAAATACAAAACTGTTGGGTCACCCTGCCTTCTCTCACGACTCACTGCTGGGTTTACGGGCTTGGGTTCAGGCCACCCGTTTGGTGGACACAAAACCAATGAGATTGGTTAGGCACTAAAGTCCCTCGTGTAGGGCTGCACACCAGATTATAGTCTCTCAACTCTCAATCACGATTTCGGTCGATCACACATGAGAGGAGAAGCACGATAGTCTTTTATATGGTGGCTGCCAACTAAAACTAGGGTTAGAGAATAGGGCTTAAGGTTTAACCAAATGGCCCAAAACCAAGTGGGCTCAAGCCCAACATTCTCCACCTTTTTGGCCATTCCCTTCTCAACATCGGAATCCACGGGTTTTCATCATCACCCCACACACATGCACACACAAGCATACACATGCAGACACAAGTACACACACAAAGGCATACCAATAAAAACCTGCACAAACACAAAGTTAGTACACAAAACCTACAAAAAACACAAAGTTAGTTCAGGTAACCACAAAGAAAGACACAAAGTCACACAATCATGCAATTGACACAAAGAAATTAAACATGCAACCACAAAGATAAGAATCACAAAGATTCAAGTCACACAACCTAGTCACAAAGACTCTAGTCACAAAGACCTATGCTCCACCTCAAATGGAACAACCTAGACACACAGTCAATAAAACCGAGTACACAAAGACTCAAAATACCACAAAGGCCGTTGCTCCACCTCACTAAGAGCAACAAAGACACAAAGTCAAATACCACTAAGCAACATAGGCACACAGACTCTAAACCACAATGATAAAACAAGACCACAAAGGCACACAATTCACAAAGGACAGGACCACAAAGGCATGCAATCCACAAAGGATAAAACCACAAAGGCATAAAACCACAAAGGCATAGCACACAAACCACACAAAGAGTTAAGTGCACGTAAACACACAAGGTTTAAAACACATCACCAAATTGCTCCTCACTAGAAGCCACATTAGCACACTCATCCTTTTGATTTTTCCTAGGCTTAGAGCACTCCCTAATCATGTGACCGGTGTCACCACAATTAAAGCACCTTCTAGCCTTAGGTTTTCTAGCATGCTTATCCACATTCCTCCCCCTAACATGCATAACCTCCCCCGAGCCATTACCACCCCTATTTTGTTTCAATTTCATTTCTTTGCTCTTTAAGCCATTGACCACAGTCTCAAGAGTAACATTATCCCTACCATACTTAATAGCAGACTTCACATCACAATAAGAATCAGGTATAGCATTTAGCATGACAATAAGGGTGTAATCATCGATATGCTTATCTCCAGTTTGCTTAATGTCTTGAATTAACTTAGTGAACACATCTAAGTTCTCATCAATGTCCTTACTGAGATCAAGTTTGAATCGGAAAAACTTTTCAAGCAAAAACAGTTTGTTAGGCAAAGAATTTTCATTATAAAGCTCTTCGAGCTTATCCCACAAATCTTTGGCCAAATCAAAAGTTCCTACTTTTCTAAGCACAGTATCAGACAAATTCAAGATAATAGCAGATAAAGCAAGTTCATTCATCTCAGATTTTTTATCTTCAGACATGCCAGGAGGATAAGAGTTATCAACAGCTTTGAAAACACGTTGTTGTATCAAAATACATTTCATTTTCTGTTTCCAAATGCTGAAATCGGCTTTGCCATTAAAGGGAGCCAAAACATACATATTGGAATGTGCACCCATTTCAGAAAATCACAAAGGAAAAAACTTTGCAATCACAAAGATGCAAAAAATCAGAATTACCTAAACAGCGGAAGCAACCACACAAGTCACAAAATCAAGACCACAAAGCACAACAAACAAGCACATAATTTTTCCTAAAAAAGCTACAGCACGTAAAACCAGCAGCTATAATTGTGGCAAGCGATTCACTAAGAAAACAGTAAAAGGGTAGGGATAAGCCACTTTACCAGAGTGAGACCCTAGGTAAATGCCTCAACACACCGAGATAAAATATCCTTACTCCCTGAGGTATCAAATACCAAACAACAAACTGCATGAACCTTGTTAGCAATTAACAATAAATACACAATTTATTTTAATCCGCAAACAACACAAATAAACCAACACACAGTAGTTTAAAATATTTTAATAAAGCAGTAACCCAAACAAGTCAAACCAACAAATAATCTGACTAAATTACTGACATTATCACATTTATTTTAATAGACCAACACAAGTAATTAGTAGCTCACACAGTAATTGTTGAATGCAAATTTCCTAACAAAATTAACGCAATTGGATTCCAAAGAAAATCTACCAGTAACCTGCGCAACAATTGAATTCAAAATCAATTGAAAATTAGGAGTAACTTACCTTCACTTACCTGAAGCCGACGTGGAAGGATGCGAGGTGGTATGACAGCAATGGCGGAAGCGGCGCCCAATGGTGGACGGCCTACCTTCACAACGAGCGGCACATAGCGACTAGACTCCACAAACATTATTCTCCCAGGCAGCACGACGGCTCACGGCGCTGGACAAAGGCGAACGGACAGCAACCGGACAGACATCACCAAGCAGCGGCGCAATGTCGTGCGACTGTTCCAAGCGGCGGTGTCAAATGCGACCTTCCAGACGCGACGGTCCCCACTGAGACAGACGCGAGACTTTAGCCCACGAGCGCGCGACGGACGCCCTTCACTCCGGTGGCGGTGCACGGACAGCACCGATCGCGACGGCGACGCAGCGTTTGCGACGAAGGACGGTGCCCAGGTTCACGGTGGCCTTCTCCAACCCACTCTAATCTAACGCAAATAGAGTCGAAGAAGGCAACCAGTGGCTCTGATACCACTGTTGGGTCACCCTGCCTTCTCTCACGACTCACTGCTGGGTTTACGGGCTTGGGTTCAGGCCATCCGTTTGGTGGACACAAAACCGATGAGATTGGTTAGGCACTAAAGTCCCTCGTGTAGGGCTGCACACCAGACTATAGTCTCTCAACTCTCAATCACGATTTCGGTCGATCACACATGAGAGGAGAAGCACGGTAGTCTTTTATATGGTGACTGCCAACTAAAACTAGGGTTAGAGAATAGGGCTTAAGGTTTAACCAAATGGCCCAAAACCAAGTGAACTCAAGCCCAACAAAAACTTTCAATATGTTATGAAAATAAAATTTGAAATATATATTTTTTAAATTCGACACTTTTTTTTACAGTATTTAGGTAGTTTTTTGTAAATGAATTTTTAACTTCTTTTCTTTTTTTAACTTTGGTTATAATCGAAAAAATTTCCAAAAAATGCTTATTTCACTTTTTTTAAATTTGTTTATTTTAATTCAAAGAGTTGTGTTTTCAATTTGAAAATTTTTGAGTCATTGGTTGTATTTCTCTGTTTCGATGGTGGCAGCGGCAATGGACATCTACGACGACAACACCAATCTAATGGGGAAGGGAATGGTGCTAAAGGGAGTGCCTTCACTAAAACGGCTAGTGCCAATAGCCTGGACCTTTCCTTAATGGACCCATTTTCTTTTCAAGTATGGACTTGTTCCAAAGGTTTTCCTGCAAAGCCCAGGGTCATAAGAAAAACGTTCAGGCCCATCCTATTAATACGCATAAATTAAAGCAATAATGACCTAAACATGGAAGGATTCCCAGCATTGCGCGCGTGATCTTGAACTTGAAGTTGGAAGGTGCGGTCGTTGTCTTCTTCTTCTTCTTCTAACGTACTCTCTTTCCTTTCTTCTTTGTTTCTCTGTATATCTCGTTTATTTTTCTTCAATCTCCGGCTGCTAAGAGCTAGATTCCGACGGAGCTCTCTAGAAAAATATCTGTATCGTGGTATATTAGTTATGAAATCTATACAAATTGTACTACAACGTTGACTCTTGCTTACCTCTACCAAAAATCTATTAAATAGTTAGGAGGTTGCAAAGGAAGCAATTTCATAAAAAAAATAACAAGTTAGATGAAAAATTGAGTATGTTATGATGATATTTTAAAGGTGTGTGTTGTTTTAGAGGTGGTATGTATCAAACACAGGACTGAAAACTACGTTTTTAGTGAAACACTTGAAAAACACGACACATAATATTAAACCAAGTCAAGGTGGAACCTTTGCCCGCAAGACGAAATACGTCCTGGCTAGTGCTCACAGGATACACATATTCGTCCCCAAAGATAAAACAGTTTACGTCTCTGTGATAGCAGCACCGCTAAACACAGAGGAAAGACGAACTTTCGAAGTGTACGAACTGAACAGACTACTATGCTGAAAAAGAGATGAGAGAGAGAGAGGACTCGAGATGCAGGTTTTCGTAAAAAAAATTCGTATGCAGGACTCTCCTATTTATAGATGCGAAATGAACACTCAGTTTAGATTAATCTGAAGATACGTAGGAGATATTCCCACGATCTTAGTGGGCAGTCTTGACCGCATATAATGCGGACCCGACGGATGTATATGTTGATAAAAGGAGGTAACAATAATAAGTGAAAAGTGATCCATAATAAGTGAAAAATGATCAAGTACATGCTGCTCGCTGACATGCTCGTCGGCATGCTCACATAAGCCCAAAGGTGATAAGGCAACCAGCCTACGTGGCCCCAGTTGCTCGCTAGTATGCTCGCCAAGCTGCTCGACGGCCTGTTCGCCCAAGCCCTTGGGTGACAAAGCAATAAGCCCATATGGCTATGGTCAAGATGCTCACCAGGCTGCTCGCCACCATGACCCAAGGATGGCAAGGCAACAAGCCCACGTGACCACTCCCCAGTCGCTCGCCCAGGTGCTCGCCAAGCTGCTCGCCCTCTTGGTCGCCCAGCCCAGGGGCAGCAAGGCATCAAACCACATGAACAAGTCCAAAGTGCTCGCCCACTTGCTCGCCATGTTGCTCTCCCAGCTGGTCGACCGTCTCTCAGGAATGAAGACACAAGATGTCTAAAGAACCTCTAGAGAGTGTATAGGTCAGCTAGTTTAAGGATAATGGAGCAAGTAACTGAGAGGATGACAAGTGGAGGACACATGTCACCTCCAGGGGCCATGTGGCTTGTAAGGATGCCACCTCACCCTTAAGAGGGTATAAATAGGTGTAAACACCTCATTTGTAAGGATCTGAAATCCTAATACAAGAAATAGCCTTACAAGAAATTCTCTCTCTACAATTCATATAAAACACTATAAATTACGCCTTTGATTATTGATTGAGTAGTTCCATTAGACAATTAGCCACATAAATCTTTGATTATAAAAATTGCTCAACAATTTGGCGCTAGAAGAAGGGGCCTCGAACCTCCGTCGATCGAAGAATTTAAAATTCATTCTTCATTTCTTCAACAATTTAACCGTTCAAGTTGGATAAACTGTGTCAAGAACGAAACATATAATCTTCAAACGTAAGTATTCTTGAAAAGATTTTCATCGTCAAGAACGCGTACTAGAAAAGATTTCCTTTTGAAAGGATTTGTTTCCCCGACACAATATTCAACAAGAATGACGAGATACATGTATGAAGTTTCCAACAATGAATCCCGAACCACATCGACGAGCCAGAGGTGGAAGGGAAAGAAACCTTCGGGATGCCGTCAGACTGAACCAATCTGAGTCCCGGCATTGCCAGCGGCCCCGGAGAGACCCCAGATCGAAGCGACCATCGAGTCGATGGTCAGAACCCCAGAGGACATTGAGAGGGCGATGGCCACACTCAAGAAGATGCAAAGGCAACAAATGGAAGTAGCTCGTCAGCCTGTGATTCAAGTGGCTCAAACGGAGACAAGGCATGAGACGAGAACTAGTTACCACGCCCAGGAGGAAGAGACGAGTAGTGGACGTGTCGCCCCGGAAAACTCAAAGGGTAAACAAAAAATGTGCGATCGCCTTGGGCCTCAACCCAGATGATCAGACCAGCGACCAGCTGGTCGAGCAGACGGGCGACCAGCTGGATGAGCAGTAGAGCAGCCCGGACATCATGAGGGGTCCCAAGGAGATAGGCACAGCAATCCGAGCCACCATTCGGAGGGTGGGAGGTCAGGATACTCACAACGTCAAGAGCCTTGCAAGTCGGATGCACGACATCAACGCAAGCCTGTTCAGGAAAGGTTAAGGCGACTAGCATCTGAAAGATTGGGCCCGAATGCAGCGAGTAACCTCCAACGGCCATACCGAGAGGTCGCCCGAAGTGAGGGACTGCCGGGGGCAGCACGTCAATATGAGGTGCACCCGGAACAGCCTCGAGGAGGGGGATCATCTCGAGGGTCGTCGATCCTAGAGATTGAAAAACTGAAGAAAGCGGTGGAGGACTTACAGCAACAAGTGGCCACCAAAGACAAAGTTGAGCGTACACTTCCCTCCCGATTTCACCATTGTCTACAACCATCCTCACGGCACCGATCTAGAAGAAGATACACTTTCCATCACTGGTATTGTACGAGGGAGAGTCTGACCCCAAAGTCCACATCTCGAAATATGCAGATTATATGATTTCCATGGGGGCATCAGACGCAACTTAATGTAGGAACTTTCCCCTAACCTTAGGAGACCGTGCTCATAGATGGTTCTCCGCATTGACGCCCGGGTCTATTCAGTTATTTGGCCAGTTGACCCGAGAATTCTTATCCCATTTCTCGGGATTCAGAACATATCTGACGTAAAAGCACCGACTGGCCAATATTTCGCAAGGGGCCGAGAAAACTGATCAACAATATCTTGAACGCTTCGACAAGATCCTTTTGGAAGGTGAGTCGGTCAGTGATGACATTAAAGTCATTGCAGTTATGGCGGGACTGCGTAAAGGAACGGACTTGTGGAAAGAGATGCATTTATCCTAAGTTGGTGTTTATGTAGCAATGCAAGAGGCTATGGCAAAACAGTTGGGAATAGAGACTGATGAGAAGAAGAGTGGTATGAAGCCTAGTGGCAGTGGTTACAAAGCTCCGAAGAACCTAAAGTCATTCGGAGATGCTGTGGAGTACAAAGAAAAACTTAATCAGGTGTTGACTACCACAATCGATCATGTGTTCACAGCAGTGAAGGACCAAGACATGTTGGCAGCTCCCCGGAGGATCAGACAAGATAGAAGCAAGCTAAACCCGAACAAGTTCTGCGCATAGCATCAGAGTATCGGATGCTTCACCAGTGAGTGTCGTGACCTCTTGAAACAATTATGGAAGTTTTATGAAGATGAGAAGCTTACGGAATTTGTTAAGAAAGCTCCGGGGAAGAGACAACGACAGCCGAGACGAGAGAACTCGGAAGAGGAAGACAGTGATGAGACCGAAAGGGCCCCAAATAGGCAAGTGCGAAGAGGTCCGCCGGCTATGCCAACGCATCAGGAGCCTAACCGTGAGATCCTTGTACTCGAGGAAATTGGCTCAGCCGGAGGAATAGTTGATGGCCATCCAGCGTAAAAAAGGCAAAAGAAGGCAAAAATACGTGCGATCAATCAAGTCTAAGAAATGGGGTCCGGATCAAAAGTACCGGTAAAACCAACTGTAGATTTGGTGTTTTCACAGTCAGATCTTGAAGGAATCCTTACACCACACAATGACTCTCTGGTCATCAGTGCAAATATAATGAACACGAGAGTGCACCGACTGTTAGTGGATACTGGAGCCTACACGAACATCCTGTTCAAGAAGATACTAGATCAGCTAGGGGATTATGAGTCTTATATAGAAGACTGTAATCATAAAATAGTGGGATTTGGAGAGGCTGTGACCGTCCCACTGGGTGTAATAAGACTGTCTGTAGAACTTGTAGTGCTTGAGGACCCGAAAAGGAGGATGACTAGGTTGCTAGATTTTTTAGTCGTAGATCAACCATCCACCTATAACGGGTTCCTCGGCCGCCCTTTCATTTCAGAATTTAAAGCCGCATGTTCTACTTACTACTATTGCATTAAGTTTCCAACCTTAAAGGGTGTAGGTACAATTAAAGGGGACCAGAAGAAAGCACGAGAATGCTTATTGACTCTGAAGAAGCCTGTCACTCAGGTGTTAGTCTACGAAGACGTAGCACCCCAACATTCCCCAAATGAGCCTAACATCTTGGATGCTATCTCCATTAACACCGAGATGATGGAAGTAGATCAAACGCAGGAGGAGATGGAGATAGATGATACACCCCTACGAAGTCAGCAGGCCGAGGGGTAAGTGGAAGAGCACACGGAGGTTCGAGATGATGAACCAACAACCATTGCTGAACCCGAAGGCTAGTTCAATGAGCCAGAAGACATCGAGACCCGGATGGGATACGAGCCAGTCCCAATGGAGATGGACGTGCATCTAGAAGGACCCATTGAGGACCCACGGTGGAAAGACAAGAAACGACGTGACACTCCGGTCGAAGACTTAAGGTCCATACAGATAGATCCCAATAAAAAGGACTTAGAACTTTTTATTGTGGCGGAGTTGGAAGAGCCTTATAGAAGCAGAATGGAAGAGTTCCTTCGGGCTAATCTCGATGTGTTCGCATGGTCACATGAGGACATGACGGGTATACCTGTGGAACATGCTTGTCACCGTCTAAACATTGACCCCACAAAGAAGCCCGTCCGCCAGAAGAGAAGAAAGTATGGACCAGATAAGTATGAAGCACTAAACGGCGAGGTGAAGAAACTTTTGGACAATAAGCTTATAAAGGAGGCACTATGTCCTCAATGGGTGGCAAATCCCGTCCTGGTCAAGAAGCCGAACGGAACGTGGAGGCTCTGTATAGACTTCACAGACCTCAACTCCGCGTGTCCGAAGGATAACTTCCCGTTGCCTCACATAGACCAATTGGTGGATAACACAGCAGGACATGAAATAATGACTTTTATGGATGCCTTTGCAGGTTACCATCAGATTGCCATGCACCCGGACGATCAAGAACATACAGCTTTCCACACAAATAAAAATTTGTTCTGTTGGAAGAGGATGCCCTTCGGGTTAATCAACTTCGGTGCCACGTATCAAAGGCTAGTCAACAAGATGTTCGACCAACACCTTGGTGACACAATGGAGATCTACGTCGATGACATTGTGGTAAAGAGCCTTCTCAAACAAGCATTCGATATCATGAGAACATACAACATGAAGCTGAATCCAAAGAAAAGTAGCTTTGGGGTGCAGTCCGGGAAATTTTTGGGGCTTCTAGTAAGTCAACGGGGCATATAGGTTAACCCTTCACAACTCAAATGCATTCTGGAGATGGGACCGCCGAAGGATGTACGAGCTGTTCAGAGACTCACGGGATGTCTCGCGGCATTAAACAGATTCATATCCAGGTCCGAAGACAAGAACAGGCCATTCTTCAAGTCCATTAAAGGCAAAGGCATATGTAAGAGAACCGGGAAGAGTAACTATATCTGGACTTATGCATGTCAAAGGGCATTCGAAGATATAAAAAGCTACCTCAGCAGTCCTCAGATCCTGTCAAAGCCCGTCCCCGGAGAAAAATTTTATTTATACCTGGCAGCATCAGAGGTGGCCATAAGCTCAGCCTTAGTACGTGCGGAGGGCAAGACACACTTACCGATATACTATGTCAGCCAGGTGCTACGTGAGGCGGAGCTGCGATATTCCCCAATGGAGAAGTTGGCATACGCATTGGTGATGAGCGTACGGAAGCTCCAACCTTACTTCTTCGATCACCAAGTGGAAGTTTTAACAACGTTCCCCTTGAGGAAAATCTTACACAGACTCGACACTGCCGGACGATTGCTAAAATGGTCACTAGAGGTCAGCCAATATGGTATCACCTACGCTCCCCGAACAGCGATCAAAGGGCAGGCTTTAGCAGACTTCATAGTAGAGCTAACCTACCCTCAAGACCCGACGAGGGGACGTATATACCCATGGCACCTCTACGTAGACGGCTTAGCAACAAGTTCCACGGCCGGTGCAGGTGTTGTCCTAGTGAGTCCCGACAAACAAGTATTCACCTCAGCAATAAGGTTTGACTTCCTTGCAACTAACAACGAAGCCGAATATGAAGCACTTATTGTGGGATTAAGACTATCATTAGCTGTGGGGGCAACCAGACTTCAAATTTTTGGGGACTCGCAGCTAATAGTATCTCAAGTCCGAGGTGAATACGAAGCAAATGATCGGCAAATGATCATCTCTCAAAGGATCGTCGCACATCTGATATCCAAGTTCGATCAAGTGTACATTGAGCAAATCCCCCTGCTAGAGAACACACAAGCAGATGCTTTAGCTCGGTTGGCTACAAGCACCAGAGAACCAAGTATCTCGGAAGTGGTGGTCACAAAGCAAACTAATCCTTCAACATTTGATTATATTAATCAAGTGTTGAAGAGGGAGCAACAAATAATGAACAACCAAGAAGTGATTGACGACTGGCGTACACCCATCACTAAATATTTGGCCAACGGAGAGCAGCCGGGAGATCTGTAGGAAGCACGACGAGTTGTGAAGCAAGCTGCAAGATACACGATGATCGAGGGGCAGTTATATAAAAGAGGAATCTCGCTCCCATTACTCAAATGTCTCTCCTCGGAGGAAGGTCAAAATGTGTTAGAAGAAATCCATGAAGGAATATGTGGAGGCCACGCCGGGGGGCAAGCCCTAGCTTACAAGACTATTAGACAAGGGTACTATTGGCCAATGCTGCGGAAAGATGCCATCAGATATGCTAAAAAGTGTTTGAAGTGTCAACAGTTTGCTCCAAGTATCCATACCCCGATGCAAGAATTGAAATAGGTGTATAGTCCATGGCCATTTGCTAAATGGGGTATCGACTTGATCGGCCCATTCCCTCCCAGAAAAGGTAGAGTAAAATTCATAGTGGTGGCCGTGGACTATTACACTAAGTGGGCCGAAGCTGAAGCCTTAATGACTATAACCCAAGAAAAAATGATAAGCTTCATTTGGAAAAACTTGGTGTGTAGATTCGGGTTACCACAGTCGATCGTCACGAATAACGGGAGACAGTTTGATGGAAGTAAGCTAAGAGACTTCTGCGCTTCATGGGACATCAAGAAACATTATTCCACCCCATATCATCCTCAATCAAACGGACAGGTCGAAGCCGTAAACAAGATCTTGAAGCACATCCTAAAGATCCGATTGGAAGAAAGAAAGGGTAGTTGGGCCGACGAGCTGCCAGAAGTCCTATGGACCTACAGGACGTCTTATAGAACGAGTACCGGGGAAACACCGTTCACTATAGCTTTCGGGGTTGAAGCGGTTATTCCAGTAGAGGTCCAGCATCGGACATGGAGAATAATCAAATATGATGAAGAGATAAACGAAGATGATTTGGCAGTGGAAAAAGATCTGATTGAATAAATAAGAACCTCAGCAGAGCTAAGGAATGCGGTCTATAAGCGACGGGCGGAAAAATATTACAACTCGCAAGTGAAAGATAGAAAGTTCAAGGTTGGCGTCCTGGTGATGAGAAGGATCCTAGCAGTCCCAATGGGGGTATTTGGTCCAAGATGGGAAGGTCCGTTCAAAGTGACAAAGAGTTGACCGAATGGGACGTATGATTTGGAAGATATGCAAGGTAACCCTTCGTCATACACTTGGAACGCGGCACATCTCAAGAAATTCTACCAATAAAGACTTGTGCAAATTTTCTTTTGAAACCTTGCTCGCCCAACATGTATAGGGGCAAGCAGGTTTGATTCAGATAGGTTTAAATCTGTAAAGTCATATTATGTTGAATAAAGAAGATGTTTCCTTTCAAGATGTGTTTATGTGAACGTTCAAATATTCTTAAGTTATAAGCTCGAAAGACTTACGAGTCCAAAATAAAGGCAAGGTATTGAGACTAACCCTATGGATATACCAGGAAAAGGGAGTCCTTACTGTTAGGATATTCCTGTTAGTTGTTTTGATGATATAATAAACCAATCAGCTTGTAATAGGACCAGCTGAACCTGTTAGTCAGCTGATGAGTAGTTAGGATTAGATAGGTTTGTGTAAGGGGGAATTCACCTTGCTACCTAGAAGATCCAAAGCTATCGTAGAAAAGAAGACCAACTAAGGCCTTGAGGACTTAGTCGATTCCAGAAGACAAAAGACTTAAGCAGCTAACACTGGAGCATCAAGAGTAGAACATCAGAGGAGTTAAGATCAGTTGACATCAGAGGAGTTAAGATCAGCTGATATCAGAAGATCAGCAGATCAGCTGAGCACGTCGCAGATAAGACAAGGATCAAGGATTAAGAGTTTCCAGACAAGGTTCAGAAGACCAGTTGAGGTGCACTCCAACAGACTTGCACATCAGCTGAGGTCCAAGTATCAGCAGACTGATACACCAGCTGAGGAGACAGATCAGCTGAAGTCTTGTGCTCCGCCCAGATTCTTCAGAATCATTTCAAGGGTTGACTAGCGACAAAAGGAAGGGATTCCCAGAATAGAAGATCAATCAATCAAGGGGACAAACTTGATTGATTGTAGATCGCGAAGATTGACGGGAATCAAGAAGGAGATTCAATCAATCTCAATGATTGATTGAATACGAGATTATAGGAACTCAGATTTCTAGTCCATCCCAACGGCTAGTTATTTGACCCTATAAATTAGAGTAACAGTGATGATTTCCGTATTGGATTCACACGCACTTTAAGCTTACCGAAACTCTGTCAAAGTCATTACTCGCACTCAACACCCTATATTCATACTGATTCTTTGTAAAGCTTTGTAGAAGCTGTGAGAAGTCGATTGCTTCTGAAGCATTGACGTTTTGTAAGAGAGTAGTACTCTCGAAGTGAGTGAGTGAGTGAGTAAAGTTAGTGGAGAGCCCCACAATTCCAGTTGGATTGTGGAGAGTGGAGTAGGACATTTGTCCGAACCACTATAAATCCCTCGTGTCCCGTGCCTTTATTTTCTGTTCTTTACTTGTGCACATCACCTAAAACTGATTTTCTTCAAAAATGTTTCTGCACAAATTTACACAGCGCACAACTTTCAAATTCAGACTATCTCAAGTAGTCTGTTGTTTTTTAAACTATCCAAAATTCAGAAAAAGGTTTTGAATCCCTACAAGTCTATTCAACCCCCCCTAGACTTGTTTAAGGGTATTCTTACTCTAAAACCTGCCTTTGGGACCAACACTTACCATCAATAAGCCTACATCGAAAGAGATGAAAAATAAAAGGTGTTAAATTTGCGATTCCGTAAAAGGAAAAGTAAGACGAATCAATTAAAACACCATATAACGAGGATGGGCAATAAATAACTTAGACAAAAATATCGACAAAACGCAAACGTAAACAAACTCGAAAGAAAGGAAACTGCATATTCATCGATGTCAAAAAGAGTTCAGATACATGTGGGGCGCCTTCGAGGGCGAAGAAGCAAAAAAGTTACAAGTAAAAAAAAAAAAACCCAAGGCAAAAAGTGCCAAGACCCTACTGCTCGCCGGGCTGGTCGCCATCCTGCTCGCCCGGCTGAGCAACTGCTTGCCCGCCACCTTGACCAGACTGCTCGCCCACCTGCTCGCTGGCCTGGTCGCCAACTTACTCGTCAGCACCTGAAGGAGAGAGACCCGGGATGACCTCGAAAGGGGATAGACCTTCAGTGTCTACCATGGCATCGTCCTGAGCGTCAATCTGCAAAGGTGGATAGTTCCCACCTATGATCTTAAGGTTCGGAGGCACGACGCTCAGGTCAACGCCCATTTCTTCAAGGTCCCCGATATTGACAATAAGACCGTCCTTAAGAGGACGTTCAGTGAGAAAATCGGTGAACTCTTTCTTCAGGGCCTCCCAAGGATCCACATTTTCACCAACAGCATGGTGATAAGCCCTAAGGTTCTCGGCAAAGGCGTAGACAAAACAGAAGTCGGATGACTCGGCTCGGATGTCTGCAACGGCATCAGCGGTATAGCAGTCGACATGCTCAGCCTTGTGCTCAACCAGTTGGTTTCAAGTAGTATGGAGTTCTTTCTCCAACTCGGCGACCTTCTCTTGGGCTACCCTGCTCTCCTCCAGTTGAGCCATCATGCTCGTCAACTCAGTACGAAGGCTATCAGCCTCAGCCTTAGCCCTCTCAGCACTCGCAAGCGTTTTCGCTCGGCATCCAATGAAGCCTTGGCCTTAGCTTCCAAAGTCGCAGCCTTCTTCTTAGCTTCATCTCTTTCCTTCCTCAGAGTATTATTCAGCACCGCATACGACTTCTCCAAAGTCACGGCTTGCTCGATGGCACGCTGAGCAGTGATGAGAGAACCACTCGAATGATGCATAGCCGTGCGGATGTTGTCGGTTAATGACTGATGCTGAATGATAGCATCCTGAGGTTGGGTCCAGTGGCGGACGGCAGACTCGATGGCTCCACGAACTGAACCCTTGAGTTTGTTAAGAGTCTTGGGAGGCCGAGCAAGTGCGAACTGGTGCACAGCCGCACTGCGGTGCTGATAGCGTGAAGGATCATACCTGCGTAAAGGTTCATGCAAGAAAACACTTAGAAAAAAATTTCAATTTCTAAGTGCAAATGTGCTAGAAGTTTGAGAATATTACCCTGCTGCTCGATCTTGATCCCATCCAAGGATAGAGGTATCCGACAACTGCCCAACAGAACGGATGGGCGCGGGGGCAGTAGAAATGCCAGATGAGACTGGAAGTGTAGGCTCTGGGACCTCGACTCGACCCGAGCCTCCCGAGCCTGAAGCTCTCGAAGTCTTTGCCCTCTTGGCGGCATCACCTTCACGCTCGATGCGTGAACCATCGCCCCTCTGTAAGCGACGACTACCACCACTAGGAGAGCCGCTGGGGGCTTGCCTATCCTCAGTGCGGGGAGCCCGTGGAGGAGCAGTGCATCGAGTGCTGGGTCCGGTGCCCGTCCCCTTCTTCGCTTGGGCGGTAACACCACGGAGGGGGTATCTCTCTTAGTCCTGGCCATCCCAAACCTCTGATTCAACACTTGAAAGGACGGGGGGATGGCGATAGTAACCTCTGCAGCTGCAAGCATCAGGGAACATGAAAAGAGTTAAAAAAATTTCACAAGTTTCAATATACAAAGTCAAAAAGTCTAAAGATCATAACGGTTATACCTGCGGGACGAGCGACTTGAGCTCGTAGGTGGTGAGGAGTTGTGATCAACCCCGAGGCAGTGCGACAACTAGGCTTGTTCAGATACTCAAACGTCCTGTCCTTCTTGTTCCGGCGACAGACGGGGATGCAGGTTAACTTAAACTCCTCGGACAAGCTTGTCTTTTTCCAACGCTGAGGAGTAAGACCTGCAACAAAGAAACAGGGCGTTAGATACGATATCGAAAACAACATTCAAAATGCTAACAAGTCCTACGCTGCAACTCGCCAAACTCAGTAGGGGACATGATGTGTCCCCCAAGTCCTTCGTTGTTATCCGGGGCACGCCAGTCTCCACCGATGAAGAAGAACTGTTCCTTCCAATCTCTCACCTTGTTGGGTAGTCCTTCAAGGATCTTCATATCACTCCTCGCCTTCAGGTAATAGTAACCATGGCCTTCCTCAGAACACTTACTGAGGCAGAGGGTGTAATTCACCTCTTGCGGAGTTAGACGATCCTTATACTTCTCCAAGGCAAAGACCGTGCAGAGGGATATCAGATATGTCCAAGCATTGGGTGTTAGCTGTGTGATCGCCAAACCCGTCGTCTCCAGGAAACGGCCGATAAGGGGATGGAGAGGCAATGTCACACCGGCGGCCAGAGTATGTATGTTTATTGATGTTAAACCTTCCGGAGGACAATCAGCTCTTTTCTTTTCCCGAGGAGCGTACATCGTCATGTCACAGGGGATATGATACTCCCTCCGGTTGCTGTCAAGATTGTCCTCACCACAGTGTTTGCCTTGTAATTGGTGCGGTCACCCTCTTCGAGTTCTCGATATTGTCGGGGAGGAGTTGGGAAGTCAGCGGTATATCGATCAAAATAAGCTCTCCAGTCAAACTCCTGTTCGATACCTTCAGGGATGGACTTCTCCGACATGTGAGGTTGCGGGAAGCCAACGGACTCGAACCATTCGGTGATAGAGTCATCACTACTGGAGAGTACTTCCACATCCTCTTGGTCATCACCATCGGGGCGAGCAGCGGGCTGCTCGACTACCTGCTCGCCGACCTGCTCGCCTCCCTCCTCAAACGGATGATCCATCTCCACAGCCTCGGGATCAGAGCCCGCCAGATGAACCGATGAGAGGCCAGCGATCGGACCACTTTCCCCCATGGGTTGTTTGCCTGGATTCCAGCGAGAAATAGTACGTCTTGAGGATGACGACATGATTCAAGAAAAGAGGAGAAAATAAGTTTATCCTAGGAAGAGGCTAACTACCGATTGGAAATGTCACCACCAAGATTCCGATCGAGTATTTCGATGGAAAATCCGATGAACAAGCACAGAAAATGGAAATTCGAAATTAAGAGAAAGAGAGGATAAAACTAAAAAGAAATGTTAAAAGGCAAAGTACGTAAGAAATTACCTTCAAATAAGACTCTGAAATCATTCGTCGGAGTGGGAATAAAGGAGATCGCCGGAAATCAGAAGTAGAGGTAGAGTGCCGGAAAATTGCAGAGAATTGAAATGTGAAGAAGAAGATGAACAGTAGAAGAGATCCCTATTTATACTTTAGGGTTAAAAGAAAGAGGGGAAAGAATTTTCAGGGGTTATTTTGCAAGAATTTAAAAAGTTTTGAATAGGGGCACGTCTTTTCGTAGTTGATTGGCACAGTAAATGAAAAGATGCCTCAATTCCCAGAATACCTTTTTCAGAGGCTAAGGCGAGAGTAAGACGAGCAGAAAGTCAAGCACTTGAGCTGAGCATAGAGTCGAGCACAATATTGCTCAACCTGCTCGCCTTAATGCTCGCCAATACGGTAAATACAATCCAGCATATGCTTCGATAAAGAGAAATCTAATCGAAGCGTATACTGAGGGGCAAATGTTGATAAAAGGAGTTAACCATAATAAGTGAAAAGTGATCCATAATAAGTGAAAAGTGATCAAGTACATGCTGCTCCCTGACATGCTCGCCGGAATGCTCGTCGGCATGCTCACATAAGCCAAAAGGTGATAAGGCAACCAGCCTACGTGGCCAACTCCCAGATGCTCGCTAGCATGCTCGCCAAGCTGCTCGACGGCCTGTTCGCCCAAGCCCTTGGGTGACGAAGCAATAAGCCCATATGGCTATGGTCAAGATGATCGCCACATTGCACGCCACCATGATCCAAGGATAGCAAGGCAACAAGCCCACGTTACCCCTCCCCAGTCGCTCGCCCAGGTGCTCGCTAAGCTGCTCGCCCTCTTAGTCGCCCAGCCCAGGGGCAGCAAGGCATCAAACCACATGGACAAGTCCAAAGTGCTCGCCCACTTAATCGCCAAGTTGCTCGCCCAGCTGGTTGACCGTCTCTCAGGAATGAAGACACAAGATGTCTAAAGAACCTCTAGAGAGTGTATAGGTCAGCTAGTTTAAGGATAATGGAGCAAGTAACTGAGAGGATGACAAGTGGAGGACACATGTCACCTCCAGGGGCCATGTGGCTTGTAAGGACGCCACATCACCCTTAAGAGGGTATAAATAGGCGTAAACACCTCATTTATAAGGATCTGAAATCCTAATACAAGAAATAGCCTTACAAGAAATTCTCTCTCTACAATTCATATAAAACACTATAAATTACGCCTTTGATTATTGATTGAGTAGTTCCATTAGACAATTAGCCACATAAATCTTTGATTATAAAAATTGCTCAACAGTATAGACTCAGTGAATCTGGACTGCTCTGGAACCTTCTAGAAGATGATCCGACGGTCCAGATCATAGATCGCAAGGATCAATGACGTGGCAGTGACACGGTATTCAAATTTAAGTTAATCTTATCCAGACGGACGGCGGCGGCGGCCCGTGCGCGCGTGTGCGCGCGTGGCTTATGGGAGAGACTCCCTTAGCCTATTTTGAATACCATCATGAAACTCTTATATATATACTATGAATTTTCTCATAGTTTTTCCAATGTGGGATAGTTAAAGGATTCCTTATTTTAACTTACTCCCACATGGACCCACTTATACATCATCATATTTGTATTAATATCCCCACTTTAGGAATTAATTTCTCACTCACCGTAATTCGGTTTTGAGAACGAAAAATATCGCGATGATCTACTCCGCGAGTAGAACGCATCGACTATATATAGTCATATGGAAATTACCATTTTGCCCTCTATTAAATTGGTCCAACTAGAGCATTAAAACTCATTTTTCAAAACCAATTCCAACAATCCCCCACATGAGTGGAAATCGCACCTACAACATTGCAGACACATAGTTCAGTTCATGTGAAACTTTATTACTTCCGGATAAGTGGTTTGTGGCCTTGAACTTTCTGTAGTCTTACACCATCGGGTACACCGGCGGCTTAGTGGACGCAGTGCCTTGAATTAGTCCTCCTTAGTGTATACCGAATCAACATTGCAGACACAACTCAGTTTCGACTTCGTTTGTTCTCACGTTTTTGTCCGTTTTGGCCATGGACGCCCTTTGTATTCATAAATGTTTGGTCGAAACGGCCTTCACTTCTCATTTATATAGGTGATCTCCATTTGAGTATCCCGTCATACTCATCCTATTTGGAATCATTAAAAGTTTCAAAAACTTAACCTTTACCACATGTTACGGGTCTCAACACTTGATATCGTGCTGTCAGGAATGGTCACATTTCTCAAGTGTTTTCTTTACAACCTTCACAGTTTTGTTTTCCCATTGAACCAAGTTCTTGGGATCTCCAGTCATCATGGTTGGGTTACCACTGTGTTAGTTCTGTTTTGTGGGTTTCAGACCCATTCTTTCTATCAGCTTGTTCATTTGATCTCAGTTTATACTCTTGGTGAGTGGATCCGCAATGTTATCCTTTGACTTCACATAGTTAATGGATATAACACCAGTTGAGATCAAATGTCTAATGGAATTGTGTCTACGACGTATGTGTCTAGACTTTCCGTTATACATACTGTTCAAAGCTCTAACAATAGCAGCTTGATAGTCACAATGTACCATTACAGATGGTACTGGTTTGTTCCAACAAGGAATGTCTTCTAGAAAGTTATAAAGCCACTCGGCTTCTTCACCGGTTTTATCTAAAGCGATCAATTCTGATTCCATAGTGGAACGGGCTATACAAGTCTGTTTTGTAGACTTTCAAAACACGGCTGATCCTCCAATAGTGAATACATATCCACTAGTTGAAAATGAGTCTTTAGTGTCGGATATCCAATTTGCATCGATGTATCCTTCAAGAACAGCTGGATACCTTGTATAATGGAGTCCATAATCAAGGGTATACTTCAAGTATCGTAATACCCTCTTAAGAGCCTTCCAGTGCTCGACTCCTGGATTACTCATGAATCGACTCAATTTGTTCACGGAGCATGCAAGATCATGGCGTGTACAATTAGTTATGTACATCATACTTCCTATGATCCTTGCATATTCCAGTTGAGCCACTGGATCCCCCCTATTCTTTTTCAGGTGAACATTCAGTTCAAGAGGTGTTTTAGCAGGTGGATCGTCAAATGCATTGAATTTTCTCAAAACTTGCTCAACATAGTGAGACTGTGTTAGAGATATTCCATTTGACGTCTTCTCTATTTTGATTACAAAAATCACATCTGCTAATCACATGTCTTTCATGTCAAAGTTTTTGTTTAACATGTTTTTCGTATTAATTATGACATTGTGATTGTTTCCCATAATCAACATGTCGTCAACATATAAACATACGATGACAAATCCATTTGGTGTATTCTTTATATACACACACTTGTCGCATTCATTAATACGAAATCCATTTGACAACATAATATTGTCAAATCTCAAGTGCCACTATTTTGGAGCTTGTTTAAGTCCATACAGTGATCGAATGAGTTTGCATACCTTTTTCTCGTTCCCAGGTACAATGAAACCTTCTGGTTGATCCATATAGATTTCAGCATCTATTTCTCCATTGAGAAAGGCAGTCTTAACATCCATTTGATGTATTTCGAGATTGTGCAAAGCTGCAATCGCGATTAGTACACGAATGGAAGTTATTCTTGTGACAGGTGAATATGTATCAAAGAAATCATATCCTTCCTTTTGTCTAAAACCCTTTGCTACCAAACGGGGTTTACATTTCTCTATTGATCCATCTGCTTTGTATTTTCTTTTAAGGATCCACTTGCATCCTAATGTCTTGCAACCTTTAGGGAGGTCTACTAACTCCCACGTATTGTTTTGCAGAATAGAGTCAATCTCGTTGTTGATAGCTTTTTTCCAAAGTGGTGCATCTGGTCTAGACATAGCTTCTTTGATTGACTTTGGTTCATCTTCCTCTAACACGTAAGTGAAAAAGTCCGGACCAAAGGTCTTATCAATTCTTGCTCTTTTACTGCGTCTTGACTCTTCACTCTCTTAAGTAGAAGGCTCTGCAGTGTCATTCCTTTCCTCATGAGTTCTCTTGTTTGAACTCACATATTTCTTGTTTCTGCAAGGGAAGATATTTTCAAAGAATATGGCATTCCTTGATTCAATTGTAGTGCCTTCTGACATATCGGGTACTTCTGATTTATGAATCAGAAACTGATAAGCACTACTGTTCAGTGCATATCCTATAAAGATACAATCGACCGTCTTGGGGCCAATTTTAACTTGTGTAGGACCGGGCACTTCAACCTTTGCCAAACACCCCCACACTTTGAGGTATTTGTACGATGGTTTCCGCTTTTTCCACATCTCATAAGGTGTTTGATCCTTAGTTTTATGTGTAATTTTATTCAGAATGTGGTTGGCCGACAGAATGGCTTCCCCCCACAAGTTTTGTGGTAAACCCGAGCTAATCAACATAGCATTCATCATTTCCTTTAGTGTTCGGTTTTTTCTTTCCGCAACACCATTTGATTGAGGTGAGTATGGCGCTGTCATTTGATGTATAATGTCTGTTTCAGCACACAACTGTTCAAACGGAGCAACATCCTCTCCACCTCTATCACTGTGAATTGCTTTGATTTTTATGCTCAATTGATTCTCTACTTCATTTTTATATAGTTTGAAAGCTTCTATCGCTTCATCTTTGCTTCGCAGTAAGTATACGTATGAGAATCTAGTACAATCGTCAATAAAGTTAATGAAATACCTTTTTCCGCCTCTAGTTTGAACAAATTTTAAGTCACATACATCCGTGTGAATTAAATCTAGAGGAGATGTGTTCCTTTCAACAGATTTAAATGGTAATTTTGCCATTTTAGCCTCGACACAAATTTCGCATCTTTTGGATGTATCAACATTGATAAAGTTAAGTAAATCTAAATTTACTAAACGCTTTATGGAATTTAAATTAACATGTCTTAATCTACAATGCCATAAAGAGGAACACTCAGCAATATAAACAGAAGTAGATGCGTTTTCATTCATTGAAATTGTGCCTTTACGGCTTACAACCATAGCTGACATTTTGAACAGCCCTTTGTTGAGATAACCTCGACCAAGGAACTGTCCAAACTTGCTAAGTATGACTTTGTCAGACTCGAATACAATTTTGAATTGATGACTAACTAGTAGCGAGCCTGAAATCAAATTTCTTAGGATGTCTGGGACATGTAGCACATCGTTCAGCTTGAGTTCTTTTCCTGAGGTGAGCTTCAGAATAACCTCACCTATACCAGCCACTTCAGACGAGGCTTGATTTCCCATGAACAATTTTCTCCCTTCTGCAGCAGAATAAGTGGAGAAGGCTTCTTGTTCAGAACATACGTGGCAGGTGGCTCCTGTGTCCACATACCATGATTTTGGATTGCCTGTCAGATTGGCTTCAGATACCATGCATGACAAATTCATGTATGTGACCCCAGTTAGGTTCACATTAGGCTTTCCTTTCCCTTTGTCTTCTTTCTTGGGAGCACGACATTCATTGGCCCTATGATTGGGCTTTCCACAATTGTAGCAGTTCCCAGTAAACTACTTCTTGGCATTAGGGGCTGTATTCTTCCCCTTTTTCTTGTCATTGGGCCTATTTCTCTTCTTTGATGGACCTCCCTTTTCCATCAGATTTGATTTGGCCTCAACAGGGGTGAACTTTCCATCCCTCTTCTGATTGTCCTCTTCAATTCTGAGACGAACAACAAACTCTTCAAAAGTCATTTCCTTTCTCTTGTGTTTGAGATAGGACTTGAACTCCTTCCATGAGGAGTGCAACTTTTCAATCACAGTAGCTACCAAAAATGATTTTGGTAGAACCATACCTTCTGCAGCAATGTTATGGAAAACAATCTGCATTTTTTGGACTTGCTCAACGACGGACTTATTGTCCTCCATCTTGAAGTCGTAGAGAGACGCTACCACGAACTTCTTAGTTCTAGCGTCTTCAGTTTTGTACTTAGTCTCCAGAGCAGTCCACAACTGTCTGGCAGTCGGTATTTCACATAATACCTCGTACAAATCGTTAACTAATCCTCCAAGGATATAGTTACGGCACAGGTAATCACCATCAGTCCAAGTAATAGGCGACTCTCAGATTAAAGTCAGTTTCATCCTTTGAAACCACTGGACATTCCTCAACCAGGAATTTTGCCACTGACAGTGTGGTGAGATAGAAGTGCATCTTTTTCTACCACCTTTAAAGTCAGTACCCGAAAATTTTTCGGGTTTCTCTCCATGTACCATAACAGGCCTTACAGGCACTGGTTCAGTGGAGAGACTCACTAATGTCCCATCAGGGACAACAGGAACAGTACCAACGTATATTGAAGATGAACCACCAGTATGTGTGGTTGGAGTTTTTGCAGCAGCACTAGTATCAATAGGATTATCTCCATTAGGATTTGGAGTATCCTGAGGAACCACGGATTTTCCAGTATCAGTCATCGTAGTAGTTATTTAGTGAGATAAATATTTCATCTTGCGATTGTTGTTTTAGAGGTGGTATGTATCAAACACAGGACTGAAAACTACATTTTTAGTGAAACACTGGAAAAACACGACACATAATATTAAACCGAGTCAAGGTGGAACATTTGCCCGCAAGACGAAATACGTCCTGGCTAGTGCTCACAGGATACACGTATTCGTCCCCAAAGGTAAAACGATTTACGTCTCTGTGATAGCAGCACCGCTAAACATAGAGGAAAGACAAACTTTCGAAGTGTACGAACTGAACAGACTACTATGCTGAAAAAGAGATGAGAGAGAGAGGACTCGAGATGCAGGTTTTCGTAAAAAAAATTTGTATGCAGGACTCTCCTATTTATAGATGCGAAATGAACACTCAGTTTGGATTAATCTGAAGATACGTAGGAAACACAGAGGCCAAAGGCCCAAAGACCAATTGCCAAGATCCAAGTCCAAGTCCACGGACTCGGCTTAGCGCGGCCGTCCGACGGCGGCGCGCGCGGGGCTTATGGGAGAGTCTCCCTTAGCCTATTTTGGATACAATCATGAAACTCCTATATATATACTATGAATATTCTCATAGTTTTTCCAATGTGGGATAGTTAAAGGATTCCTTATTTTAACTTACTCCCACATGGACCCACTTATACATCATCATATTTGTATTAATATCCCCACTTTAGGAATTAATTTCTCACTCACCGTAATTCGGTTTTAAGAACGAAAAATACCGCGACGATCTACTCCGCGAGTAGAACGCATCGACTATATATAGTCATATGGAAATTACCATTTTGCCCTCTATTAAATTGGTCCAACTAGAGCATTAAAACTCATTTTTCAAAATCAATTCCAACAGTGTGTCCAATTGATTTGTTTATTTTTTTTATTTAAAGAGAATGTACTAATGCATAGGAAGAGTAGAAACGATGATGGAAAAACAATCTGGAACCTCGAATAGGGAAGTTGGGGAGTAGCTTGAAAATGAGATACATGTATTACGTTAGCTGGTCATTTACATGGTTTGATAGAAATAACCTGATCTTTAGCATTTATACCACTGTTTGTTAGGATCAAGGTGTAAGACTATTAAATAGTCAATTTCATATTTTATTAAATAGTATCCTGCTGCAAAAGCTTTTGTTCCCTGAGATTTATTTGATACCAATTTATTTTTAATTTGGAGATCTGATAGCTCTCATGACTTTTTCGTAAGTCTAACTGTCAGCTTATGCATCTTCGCAGCCACCTTCTTCGATCTCCTCTTCAACTAGGTTCTCGTCCTTTACTTCTTTGTCCCTTTTAAACAATAAGCTTTTCTTTGTCTTGAAGAATTGCCAATGTCGTTTGCTTTTTCTTCTTTTCATACTCTGCTATTTTTGAATTGCGAATAAATATTATGTCTGTTGTATGATTACATGTATTTTCAGTTATAGTGAATTAGTCTATTGAATGTTGGTTTGTATGGTGTGATTTGTCAACTAATTTTTAGTTTAGAAAGATATGCGGTTCATAGGATAAAGTTTTGCCCCCAAAATTCTTTCTCAGTAAGTAATTCTGATTTCTGATACAGTAGAGAATGTATGTTCTTCATTTGAGGGATGTATGCTTGTTCAGTTTCTCACTTAGGACCCTTGTTTCAAATTTCTCAATGATAATGGGAATGAATATTAGGTTTTCCTTTTTGCCTTTACATATATTGAATAAATGTTAGTTGCAGTGGTGGTTGTATCATTAGTGTTGTATACTAATTCTAAGATGGACAAAGAAAAGGTTATTGGTTGTAACATTGGAGACTGATTAAGGGGGATGATTATAAGATATGAGAAGGGTAATCAAATAGAGTAATGATTATCTTATTTAGAAGGAAAATTAGTATTGTATACATCTTTTGTTCTCATTAACTATTATATTTACCAAATATATGTTCTCATTTCAATTCCCATTGAAGAGTTTTTAAACCACGTGTCAACTTTTTTTTTCATGTTACTTTATTCTTTAAACTAGTACCACAATTCATACCTCAAAAATTTTAAAATATATCACATTTATTAAATATATCCCAATAAATTTTAAAATATTATCATATATTACTAAACATACTTCATTAATTCCTATAATATTCGTACTCTATCAAAACAGAAAATAGCATATTCCCACATTTTCCTCTACCTCAAAAACATAATAAAAAAACTTGACAAAAACTTATACGAAACGTTTCACGGTGTGAAACGATACCATATTGTTAAATGGGTCATATCCATACCCATATCAAAATTCGCGGGTCACATCCATGCCAAGATTCACGCAGCGAATTTTGTTTGGAGAATTCGTGGGTTGGACCATTTCTGTTCGTCTTTAATTGTTGATACCATTTTCATATAAATGTCGGCCGTCCAAGTAAAATGGCAATATAATATATGCAGATTAAACTTGTTTCTCGGATAATGATGGAATGAATTGCCTTGGGAAAATTTAATTGAGCTATTTTTTTTTAAGTATGCCTTCTAATATTTTTAATTTTTAATTAGAGTATATATTATAAATAGTAAAAATATATAAATAAGAAATTAATTTTAAATAAAAAATACATTTTATCCTATAGTAACACATGTTTGCCCAAATAGTAACATAAACTGGACAGCAAATATATGTTACTATAATAACAAATATGTGTTACAATCTTATAAAAAGTTGTTATTTTGCATATATTCATTTGTTTTTATAGAATAAATAGTTTTTAACATAATATAAGAGAAAAATCATGTGTGTTACTATAAGAAAACATATTGATTTTCATAAATATTTATTTATTTGTATAGAAATAATTATTTTTATATAATAACACATATAAAATAGTAAAAAAAATGTATTAATTTTTAGATTTTTTGCTACCAGATATGTTACTTTTTACACAAATGCATTTTACTTTAAGGCAAAATGTGTGTTACAATTAGACCAAATGTTATTTTTTACATATATATCACTTGTTTTTGTAAAAATAACATTTTTTCATTCAATGTAAGAGCAAAATGTGTGTTATTATAAGAAAAAATATATTACATTTTCATTTAATAACATATTTTTAACTATTTTTAAAAAGTAACACCAAGTCTTTTATATAGTAACATACATATGTTAATAAAGTAACAGATTTTAATAGTAACATGTATATGTTCATTTAATAACACAGTTTGAATAGTAACACAGATATGTTCATTTAGTAACATAATTTTTTGTAAGGTTTTTTCAATGTGTTGTTCTTTTAATTATGCATATATATTAAATTCTATAACATATTTTTAACTATTTTTAAAAAGTAACACCAAGTCTTTTATA
>JAPKLY010000070.1:389096-410808 GCA_026898435.1 Prunella vulgaris | reverse complement strand
TATTTTTAACTATTTTTAAAAAGTAACACCAAGTCTTTTATATAGTAATATACATATGTTAATAAAGTAACATATTTAATAGTAACATGTATATGTTCTTTTAATTATGCACATATATTAAATCTAATAAATGTGATGAAACCCACATGACATAGGTGTTATTGGTCACAGAAACATTAGTCACCTAGATGCTGCACGTAATTGATTGCTATTTCTGTGAATCTTGGTACAAAATTGTGGTGATGTTGTTTTCGCATGCTAATTCATAGTCGACATAGCCGCAGTGTTTGGGATCATGTTTGAGTCGGAAAGGGAAGCTAATATTTCGCGTGACATCAACCATGAAAGTATCATGCGGCTTTCATGGTTTTTCATGGTTGACCCGGTTGAGCCTGGGATCCGCGCTATTTATTTAAATTTACCCGTTTCACGGCGAGAAACATTTCACGTGAGTGTTCCTCGAAAAACTTTGACTCTTTCTTAATTTTACAAAATCTTAAAAATTGAATATATTTTAAAAAAATATTACAAACTTACAAAATTTTTAAAAATATATAAATTATAATATCATTTTAAAAAATAAAAAACTGCATAAATATTAAAAAAATAAATTATTTGTAGTATAAATTAAAATTTTAAATATACTAAAATTTAAAAATCAATAACAAAATATAATTTGAAAAAATTATAAATAATTAAGAAAATAAAATAAATCTTCAAAAATAATTAAATTAGGATTGATTACATAGTGCAATAAAACTAAGAATATCATTATATAATTCAATACTAAAAAATTAATATTTCACAATGCAACACTTTTGTGGGATCCTCCACCTCAACCATCAAATCATCCCATTCTCTCACCACTCTTCCTCTCACCTGAATCTCTCTCCCATCTTTCCCCATATTTCAAAATTTAAAATCCAAATTGTCCATTTCCATGTTCACTTTCTCTCTCTCAACCTCTTCATCTTTCTCTCTCTTAAAATTTGAGAAATGAGTTTTGAGCAACAATCCGGCGAACCGGCGGTTGAAGGTAAGGCTGCGGACAACGAAGGCGGAAGGTGTTGGCCGATTTCTGGAAAGAGAGATTCCGGCGAGATTCCCGGCGAGATTCCATGGCCTTAAGATTCGAAAACAGGGGCGCGACTGGGTGGTTCTCCAGCAAGTACATGCTCGACTCCAGCGATGGCTGGAACAAGGCATGGTGGCAACGTGAATTTCTTCCAGGCGTGATTCCATGGCTTCGGACGGGAAGTGGTTGAGCGCAGCTTCGATTTGAGCCGGGTCTTCAATGGCGCTTTCCGGCGAAATTTCCATGTGGCTGTGCTTGAGTGGTTTCCTGCGATGGATGATCGGCGTCTTCACTGGTGGAGGCGGAAAAGATTTCCGGCGGCTGGGTGCGACGAACGGAGAGTGGCGGCGTGGGTTGATGTGTGCTGTGTGTGTGTACGCTGTGTGTGGGTGTTTTTGTGTTTGTGTCCTGTGTGTGTACAGTGTGTGTACCGTGTGTGTGCTATGTGTTTGTGTATGTTTTTGTGTTTGTGTGTGTTGTGTGTGTGTTTTTGTGTTTGTTTTTTTTTTTTTTTTTTTTTACTTAGAAGCCTAATATATGCTGAATAAAATTCAGTTTTTTTTTTAATTTATTAGTATTTCATGAAAAATAATTGTATGAAAAATATTAGTATTTTCTATTTACTTTTAATTTATGAACAAAAATATATGACTAATTCAAATTCAAATTAAATTTACGAATATGTGTAAAAAAATTACGAATTTGAAAATTAAAATTCAAATATGTGTAAAAAATTCGAATATGAAAAAATTATATTAAGAAATTCGAATATAAAAAAAATTCGAATTTGTTTTGAATTATATTCAGAAATTTGTGTCTGAAAAAAAATGAATTATATTCAGAAATTTGAATATGAAAAAATTATATTAAAAATTTTGAATATAAAAAAAAAAATAGTACTATTCAGTCTGAGTATGAAAGAATTAAAATTTGAATATGTGTAAAAATCTGAAATATGTAATTAATTCAAATTAAAAGATATTTGAGAAGATTTGAATATAATTGAGAAAATCTGAATATATAATTAATTTGAATATGAGAAGATTCGAATATGCTTAAATGTGAAATATTAATAGTGGTGCAATTTTATAAGATATTTGAGAAGATTTGATAAATTATTTGTTTGATTAGTTGAGCCCAATTAATATATTGATACACATTTAATCTAATTGAGACCCCATTAATTAATTTAATTGAGGCCCAATAATATTATTGCCTTTTATTAAAATATTATCATTTTTTAAAAATATTACACTTTATATACGATGTCTGTTTTTGCTACGCTGAAGCTGTCCTACCAATTAATTCCAAATGGGCCAAAAAATATAAATAGCAAATGAGCATCTTTTAAATAAAAAGACCCAGACCTTAGCTGTATATAAAAAAATATAAATACCAAAATTACTCTTCCTATTTCATGGGTTTATAGCAGTGTTCTAAAAGTCGCTAGTCGCTAGTCGGTCGGACCACTAGGGTCTAGCGACTAGAGGGACTAGTCGGGGACTAGTCGGGGACTAGTCGGAAACTCTTAAACGATAAATATAATTAATTATTTAATAAATTAATAATATATTATGTATAAAATAATAATAAACTTTTTTTTAATATTTTTTTAATTAATAAAAGGGAAAATACACTTTTTTGTCCTATAAGTTTCGTTGACTTTGGTTTTCGTCCTCTTAAGTTTTGAATTTTGGTTTTTGTCCTTTAACTTACCAAAAATTTTGGTTTTCGTCCTCTTAAGTTTTGAATTTTGGTTTTCGTCCTCTTAAGTTTTGAATTTTGGGTTTCGTCCTTTAACTTACCAAAAATTACGATTTTCGTCCTTCAACATATTTAAAATTTTCTTTTTTGTGTAGTTTAATATTGATGGTTTTAAAATTAAAATATTATAATAGATATGATTTTAAAATTTCAAAAAAAAAAAGAATTGTTATGATAATTAAAAATAGGCTTAATTGCAAAATAAATCACCACATTTTCGCGAATTGCAATTTAATCAAAACTTTTAAATTTTGGCAAAATAAATCATCACCTTTCATATTATTTGCAATTTAAACTTTGGGCAATTTGTCCCTTGCCCAAAAGATGATATGGACAAATACATGCACATTCATCATCCTAATAAGCATCCACATCATTAAATATTTAAAAATATAAATAAAATTATTAATATTATAAAAATAAATAAATAAATAAACACATATAATTATAATAAAAATAGTCATATTTAAAATTAAAAAGTTTGAATGTATTTCTAAAATAAATTAAAATAACAAAATTAAAAATTAAAAGTTATATTGTCTTAAAAATAAATAAATATTTTATTATATTAAATGCATAATTAAATTATATATATTAATAATATAATATTAAAAATATTTTTTAAAAATTTAAAATAAAATATTCAAAGTACAATAAAAATATTCACATTTATTTACAATAACTATAAATTTAATTATATAATTTTTAAGGAAATATAATACACAAATATAATCTTAAAATTTAAATATATTTTTAGAATCATGAATCTTCCTTCCATGAGCTTGTATAATTTTTAAATATATATATATATATATATATATATTTTAATTTTTAATTTTTTGCAAAATTATATATAATCTTTTTAAAATGCACAAGTAATTAAATAAATACAATAAAAATTTCTAATACATATTCATTATAATTTTTAATATAAATATATTATTCTATTTTAATTTAAAACATAATTTTTTTAAACATAAAAATTTTCAACAATTAAAATATTAAATATTAAAATAAATCCAAAATTATATATATTCTCTCTAGAAAATAAAAATATATTGAGTTATAATAAAAATTAAATAATTTACTTAAATCAATTCTTAATTTTTATAAATAAATATTCATATACATAATTTCTATATTTTCTAAATTTATAAAATTATATATATTTCTTAAAATTATAAAAGCTCACACAAAAATAAATTGGTTCCAAAAATATATTTAAAAATTAAAATTGTATATGTGTATATTTTTTCTTTAAAATATAATATTTAAATTTATAGTTATAGTAAATAAATTTGAATATTTTTATTGTACTTTGAATGTTTTATTTTAATTTTAAAAAAAAAATTATTTTTATATTATTAATACATATAATTTAATTATGTATTTTAATATAATAACTTATTTATTTATTTTTAAGTCAATATAAATTTTAATTTTTTCATTTTTTTATTTATTTTTGAAATGCATTCAAACTTTTTAATTTTAAATAATATGAATATTTTTGTTATAATTATATGTGTTTGTTTATTTATTTTTATATTTATAATATTACTAAATTTTATTTATATTTTTAAATATTTAATGATGTGGATGTTTATTGGGATGATGATTGTGCATTTATTTGTCCACGTCATCTTTTGGGCAAGACTCAAGTTGCCCGAAGTTTAAATTGCAAAAGATATGAAAGGTGATGATTTATTTTGCCAAAATTCAAAAGTTTAGATTAAATTGCAATTCGCAAAAAAATGGTGATTTATTTTGCAATTAAGCCTTAAAAATATAACAGTAAATATTTTTAGGTAAATTCTTTAAAAATAATTAAGGTAAATTCATCAAAAAAGAATTATGTTATTGCTACATTTTAGGTAAATAATTAAATATTTTTGGTTTTAAAAAATTATAATTTTGACATACTTTTAAATTTTTTAATTTTGACATGTTCAAAATTTCAAATGTTTTGTTTTGTTTTGGTTTAAATTTAATATGAACGGTTTAAAATTTTTGTTAGGATAATTACAAAATATAACCGTAAATAATTTATGTAAATTGGTAAAAAAAAAATTAGTTAAATTCGTAAATAATTTTTTCTATGTTAATGCTATATTTTAGGTAAGTTTTTATATAATTTTTGTTTAGAAAAATATAATTTTGACATATTATCAAAATTTTAATTTTAATTTTGACAAATTCAAATATTTTTTTTTATTTAAATTAAATATGAACACTTTTAAAGTTGAAATAGTTGCGTAGTTAATTTTGTTTTAAAAAAATTAAAATTTTGATATATTTTTAAAATTTTAATTTTAATTTACTTATTCTAATATTTTGTTTTGATTTATGTTGAAGGACGAAAACCATAATTTTTGGTAAGTTAAAGGACAAAAAATCAAAATTTAAAACTTAAGAGGACGAAATCCAAAATTCAAAACTTAAGAGGACGAAAATCATAATTTTTGGTAAGTTAAAGAACGAAAACCAAAATTCAAAACTTAAGAGGACAAAAACCAAAGTCAAAGAAACTTATAGGACAAAAAAATATATTTTCCCTTAATAAAATTATAATGGCCCACTAATAAGTAATATATAAATGGGAAAGTTGGGCCAAAAGCCCATGAGACCATGGCTATATCTAAACCTAAAATTTCAGAAACCCACTTATCCACACTGTACCATCTATTATACTCTTGTTCTCTTCCTCGGTCATTACCACGGATTTTCAGCGGCTGCCTCCTCCACCTCAACCGTCGCCTCCTCCCACACCGACCACGCCTGTGCGCTACATCAGACAAAGTCGCCCTCCTCCCACGCCTGTGCCGCCTACGCTTGCGCCGCCCACGCCTGCGCCGCCCACGCTTGCGCCGCCCACGCCTGTGCGCTACACCGGTCATCTGTTCGCCGAATAAGACAGCAGCGCCGCCGGAAAAGCTCACCAATCGACGCCGGAGAAGACATCTGGACGTGTAAGTCGCCGACTTGGCGCCTAGACCCGACTAGTCGACGTCTAGGCGCCGACTAAAGAACCGAACGTTTTTTCTTACCGATTTGGGGTTTATCAGGTCGGCGTCGGCCGACTAGCGACTAGTCGCCGACTAGTCGGCCGACTAGGCCATTTTTTAGAACACTGGTTTATAGTATTGACTTTGGGGGTGTGTTACGTGTGATAAAGGGAAAAAAAAAAGAGGAGAGAGAGTGTGAAAAAGTAAGGTAGGGTTCAGGACACAAATATTGAGAAAAATGTTTATTTAATTGAAAAAGTATTGTGTTTAGAAATAAAGTGTTGTGTTTGAAAATATGAAATTAAGTGTGTTGTGTTTTCAAATATGAGTATTATATTTGTTGCACTTTGTAATTGTTCCATTAAATTAAGTAGCATTTGAATAAAACCTAACTAAAATCCAAAAAATTAAATAAATCAAGTAAAATAAAAAATAAGTTTAAAAGAAAATTTTAAAATATATATACATAAAAAATAAACAAAATTTTCAAAAAATATTGAATTTTAAAAAAAATCTTAAAAAAAGAAATAGGCTAAAGCTTTATAAAATCATAATTTTTAAAAATCACCTAAACTTCATAGATAATTAAATTAAAGTTAATTATATTTTAAATTTTTATCTTGAATTAAAATTTGAATTTTTTAAAATTAATTTCTTAATTAAACTATTTTTAAAGATTTGGTTGGATTATTTTTAATTATTTGTTAAAGATTTAATTGAAATATTTAAAGATTTAGTTGATTTATTTTAATTTTTATTTATTTGTTTTATTTTGAATATGTAAACATTTATCTGATTTTTTTAATATTTATCAGAGTTTAATTAATTTTTTAGTTTTTCAATTTTTATTTATGTATAATTTCTTTTTATATAAGAAATTGACCTATTCAAATTTAAGAATTAATTTTAATATTAAATTTTGACAAATAAAATTTAAAGTTAATAAAACTTAAAAAAATATAAGTTAATTTATTTCATATTTATTTAAGAATAATTTAGTTTTTCTATATATATATATATATATATATATATATATATATATATATATATTTTAAAATAATAGAGTATATTTAGAATTTTTTCAGATATGAATGGAAGGAATCTTTATATACACGTGGTTGCTGGTCGCATTATAAAAGCCATTACCAATTATCATTGATGCAAATGGCGGCCGCCTAGGCGCTTGGCCGCACCCGGCCGCCGACGTCTAGGCCTCGGCGGTGAAAAAAGGCGGTCAGGGCTCTTGGCGGCGCCAAGCAAATGGCGGATTTGGCGGGTTACGGCGGATTTTGGCGGGTTACGCGGATTTTTGGGGGTTTTTTTTTTTATTTTTTGTTTTTTTGTTATGTTATGTTACTTATGTACTGTTTAGTAAGTTTTAATTTTTAAATTTAAATAATTAATAAATTAATAATTAAAGTAATACTAATATAGTAATAATGTAATATCTAATAACTAATAAGTAATAAAACTAATAATAAGTAATTAATATCTAATTATTTTTGTGTTTTGTTTAGAAGATGAACAATGTCATTTTATGATGGTTTTTAGTATTTTATGGACTTGTTGTATTTTGTGAAAAATGCATTTGGGTATTAAACTATTAATTATGTTTTAAGTTTATAATTTATTGTGAAATGTACATTTTTATTAGAAAAAAATTAATATTAGTAGAATTTTATTAAAAATAATTAAAAATATATTAAAAACCTTGGCGCCGCCTAGGTGCCTAGGCGGTCTTGACGCTTGAAGGTGGTCGACCGCCCGCCGACCGTCAAGCGCCATTTACACCCTTGCCAATTATAGGCCTTTTGATGATGTGTTGTGTGGTGCGGTTTCAAGAATTGGGACATCTGGGCTATACTTTTTTATTTTAGCCCAATCCAAATGGATTTAGAATTTTATGGTTTAGTTTTCAAATTTAAAGTATGTTTTCATATACTACCTCCGTCCCGGAACTACTTTTATAGTAGTTTCGGGCACGCGAACCAAGAAAAAGTAAATATGTGAGTGTAAAGTTAAATAATAAAATAAGAAAAAATGTATTTTGTTGACTTTTGTGAGAGATAAAAGTTTTCTTTTTTGGTGTGTGAAAGAAAAGTTGAGACGTCCAAATAAGGAAAGTGTGAAAGTAGTTTTGGGACGGAGGGAGTATTTTCTAATGCATTTCACAATTATTTTACATTTCACTCTAAAAAATATTCGAAATGAAAATATAGGTACTGCATTATTGACAAACGTCCCCAAAATCCGACTTTAAAACTTTTAACTACTGCATTACAAATCGTGAGTTATGGACGAATCACAACTGGTTATCCGGTGTTTCTAACATGCTTCTAATACATGATATAAAAAGTTAGAAATGTATGTATTTTGTATGTGATGGAGTGGAGATCATTTTAGACTGTCGACATCCATAACCTCATTCAACCCAATTTAAAATAAAATATTAATTTCTTTCTTTTCTATATATACAACCTATAATTCAATCCAATTTTTTTTTATACTCACATTCACAACCCAACTTAACCCAATTCAATTATTATAATTTTATTCTTTATTAATTATATATAATTTTAAGTTAATATTTAATATATTTAAAATGTGTAAATATATATATATATAACTTAATTATCATATATTAAAAAATAATTTATCATAAATTTAAAATAAGACACAATAACATGAGTTATTTTCCAAGTCATATATAAATACACCATCTTTTACTCAACTTTCAATTTAATCCTGAGCTTCAAGATTATTGTAAAAAATCCCAACCTTTTAAAAAGTTTCAATTCGATTCACTTTTTTTTTCCGGCCAGCAACTGATGACGTGTCTTGCCGGAGCGCGTGAAATGTTATCACGCTAGCGTACACGTGTGAAATACTTTTTTGATTAATTCTATATAAATACACCACCTTTTACTCAACTTTCAATTTAATTATGAGTTCACGATTATTATAAAATTTCCCAACCTTTTAAAGAGTTTCAATTCGATACATTTTTTTTTTCGGCCAGCAACTGATGACGTGTCTCGCCGGAGCGCATGAAATGTTGTCACGCTGGCGTAAACGTGTGAAATTACTTTTTTATATTTTGTTTCCACATCATATATTATATATATAAAAAATAACAAAATTTTATATTAAAAAATATTTTTTTAATGAGAAATACTATGGAAAAAAACATTTTCCATAATATTCAAGAGGGACTTGAAAAAACTGTGTTATCGAATATCACCACTTAATTCTATATAAATACACCACCTTTTATGGTTTTGATATTCAGTACCATTAACACAGTTTTTTCAAGTCTCTCTTGAATATGGTGGAAAACATTTTTTCCATAGTATTTCTCTTTCAAAAAATATTTTTAATATAAAATTTTGTTATTTTTTATATATAATATATGATGTGGAAAAAATAAAATATAAAAAAGTAATTTCACACGTGTACGCCAGTGTGACAACATTTCACGCGCTCCGGCGAGACACATCATCAGTTGCTGGTCGAAAAAAAGTGTATCGAATTGAAACTTTTTAAAAGGTTGGAATTTTTTATAATAATCGTAAACTCGTGATTAAATTGAAAGTTGAGTAAAAGGTGGTGTATTTATATAGAATTAACCAAAAAAATATTTCACACATGTATGCCAGCGTGACAACATTTCACGCGTTCCGGTGAGACATGTCATCAGTTGCTGGCCGGAAAAAAAAAGTGTATCGAATTGAAACTTTTTAAAAGGTTGGGATTTTTACAATAATCGTGAAGCTCAGACTTAAATTGAAAGTTAAGTAAAAAGTGGTGTATTTATATAGAATTAACCCTATAATTTTCATAATTATTTATATACTTAAATTATTTATATTTTATTTTTAAGTGCATAATAATAAAATAAAGACAATAACTTAGAAAAAAATAGAAAATTTATTATTTTTATTTTTATTGTCTTTGATCATTTTGAAATTTTATTCATAATTTAAAATTTAAAAAAAACTATAATTATAATATAAATGTGGTCTTATTTTTTTAATTGTAAAGAAATTATATTATTAATAATTGAATAATTAAATTTGAAAAAACTTTAATGAATATGATAATATATTGTGAAAGTAAAATAAATCTGTCAATTAAATTTATTGACCCAATATTTTGATAGGTCACTAAAGCGAACTGTGAATTTGGTCAATAATTGCTAACTATGACATCAGAGTTGCCATATAATATTATAGATTATTAGTTGTATATTAAAATTAAGCATAATCATTTTTTTTTTGAAAAGTAGGGTATTAGCAGATGGAAGTTTATATTTCAAATTTAAATTTTGAACTTGTCTACGGTTCAAATTTAAAATTTGAATTTATCACATGTATTTTGATAAATAATAATCTTTTAATGACACAATCAGTGCAAAATTCTTAATTACTTTTTATTTTTTAAATTAAACTTGTTTTTTATATCATTAGAAGTTACGATTAACAAACTAATAAAATTGATAAAATTATGATTAAATAATATAAAAGAAAGTTGTATTTGTTATTTTTTTTAAAAGTATAATATATATTTATTAAAAAATTACGCATGTTTACAAAAATTAATAAAGTACACTTTTTTTTATTTAAGATCACACTCATTTATTCCTTTTTTTTAACGTGTGATCTCATATTATAAAAATGGCTATGCACCAAATAAAATTAGCACATCATCTTGTAATAAATATGTTTAAGTAAAGGTCTAGGTTATATGCACCCACAAATGTTTGGAGTACACACTTAAACATAATTTTTATTGTAATAGTTAATAAAATGACAAATATATCCCTCATAACTTTATAAATGTGTTGCACCCACCTTCTTAGAAAACCGAAAAAAAAAAATCAATACAAACATAATGCAGTTTCTAAGGATGACTTCTATGGCATCCTTGAAGTTTCAACCACTTGTACTTTTGGAACAAAATAAAAATCAATCTTTCATCCCTGATAAAAAAAATGGTGTGTATTTTTTGCGTTAATATGAAATTCTTTTAACAAATTAACAAATTTTTAATATATTGGTTAATTTTTCTGAAAATTATAGATAAAGTTCGAAAAAATATTAAATTTAACAAAATATTTTCATCTAGTTGAGATTTTCTGAAAGTTTCAGAATGATTTGAATTTTTTTTTCTAAAATATAGCCTACATTTCGGCAATAAAATTCGAAATCACCCTAAAATAAAAAAAATAAAAATAGAAAACGTGAATTGTAGAAGAAAATCAAATTCATTTTTTAAAGGATAAAAAAAGTGTGAGAAGCGAAGGAAAAAAATAAATTTAAAAAATGATAAACAGTTGAGTTAATTAACAAAAAAAAAAGAGAAAGAGGTCGGGGGAAGAGGGAACCTACGATGAGAAAATAATGTTTTATGATGCTTTTAAGGTGAGTTGCAGCTCTTTTATTGGGGAGGGAGGGATGGAGAGAGAGAGATGGTGCACACCTGGAGGTTGGAGGCTGATGTGAAATGGAAAAATAAAATTTGGATTAGGAATAAAAATGATACTATAAAATGGGTGTACTCATTTTATAATGAGTGTGATCATCTTAATGTGTGTACTCATAACAAATGAGAGTGCATATAACCTGGGCCTTGAGTAAAATATATAAATGAGAAAGTTGGGCCAAGGTTTCATTAATGGCCCATGAGACCCAACCTAAAATTTCAGAAACCCACTATCGACATTGTACCATTTATTATACTCTTGTAGTCTTGTTCTCTTCCTCTGTCATTACCACGGATTTTCAGCGGCCAGGCATTGCTGTCTCCTCCACGCCGGCGCCGCCCACGCTTGTGCGCTACATCAGACACAGTCGCCTCCGCGCTGCCACACGCGACGCACCCCCTGCCGTCCACGGCCACGCCACGCTGTCAACTGAAGGTATAATTGAATGTGATTATATTTTATTAGGGTTTCAAAATTATTTTTTGCAAGTGTGGGCTCAACATTTTTTGCAAACGGTTTGCGATTTTGTGACTAAAAATTAGGCGTCCCTGTGAATGGACAAAAAATAACAAAATTAGATTCGGATACGATGGTGTAAAGTTGAGTGTTCACTCGCTACGGTAGAAAGTGCAAGTCGCGATTTTACTGTTGAGCGAGTGACTGTTCACTCCCAGCAAAAACATCGACCAATTATATAATTACTCATGATTTAGAATTTCTATACTATTATTTATTGAGAAGGTGAAAGTCTGTATATTAGTTAATATGGAACTCTCAAATGGTAAGTCACTGAAAGGTCTGACAAAAAAAAAAAAGGAAGTAAAGCCCAAAAATTTGATCGAATTATTACAGGAGTTGCTCCACACACTTTTATATATTTATAGATTGAGAGGGGGTTGGGGGAGCATTAATTTATTTGATTTGGTTGTTTCTTATTATAGAAATGATTCCTTCAATTGATCTGGTAGACGACTGAGCCTCGGGAGGAAAAGGAAATGGTGACTGTAAAAAATTATGTTTGACGCAAAAAGTTATTGCTTAAATTCTTGAGAAAAACATCTTGCTGCTACAGAAAGATTAGGTTTTTTTGTGCTTGCTTAATTATAAGCTCTGATAATCCTTTGTTTACTTCACTAGATACTATACAGTCAACAGTTTGAAAACTTTTACTTGCAGCACTGACTACTTAAGCTGATATATAGCAATTTGTTGATGTTCAAATACTTGTATGATTGTATATGTTGATGTCTTGTACATGAATCTCAGGGTATAGGAGTTGGTAGAAGAGATGGATGATGTGATAACAGACATTCCCCCACCCTCAAGACTCTTGGTGGATGATTTGAACAACTTTGCTCCACCGCCGCCGTCTCTTCCATCTCCATTCCTGGCGGTCTCATCTGCCGATTCAAAGAAAATTTTCAGCCCCTCGCTGCTTCTTATTGCCATGTCTTCTCCGTCTCTGCACCTTTTGCACCACTTGTCCTTCAAAACACTTGTTGCAACACTTGTCCTCCCCGAGATCCCTTTTGCTGGAAACTCCGCTGAACCTTCACTCAGAGACAAATCGTGCAACATATATGCTCTCAATGAAGCTGATAAAATGATTATGATTGTCTTGGTTCAGTTTTCTGTTACTCCAGAGAGAGCTAATGCAGTGGCAAGGTTGCTGATTGGTGAAAAGATCGTACCTCAGAGAGTTTTGATTTTGGATTCCATTCAACGCAGTAACTTTCGTGGTAGGATTTCTCCCGATGAGACAATTGCCTTCAAGTTGGAGACATCGTCAGAAAGAAAAAAATCAGATGCTAAAGATCCATCACTATTGAAGGGATTAGATTACTATCCATCAGGAAGTATGGTAGATGGCTTGGGTGCTGCTTTATTGAGTCGATGTAAATTGAAGAAGATCAAGGGGAGCTTATGTGTTTCATGGCCTTCTTTAGGCCTTCCAGTGATGGCCTTGGTTAAGTCTCTGTTGGTCAGGGATGTGTTAACCGACATAAATTACACCATTGAAGGGGATTATGAGGATGAGTATTTGAAGTTAAGCCGCAGGAAAGACCGTTTTGATTCTGATCTGTATACATGATCAAAGAGTTCACAGTTGTTGTATCCACATGGCTCTCGTTTCTCTGTACTTGTAGAATATGAACAGAGAAAACTAGTTGCTTCTAATTTGGCAAATGTAGGATAATGGTTGATGTTAGATATTTTTACGTTTTCTTTAAGTTGAATAATTTAGTGTATAACTCAATCTCAAGTAATTTGATCCATGGGATGTTCTCATGCAATAAATCACGTATTTCAAATGTATATTTACTTATTAATATTCAGCTTTGATACTACATATAAAAGTCTATATAAGGCCCGTAATTATAATTATACAAGTCTAATGTATTGTTTGATAGATGAAATTGTTATACAAATATACAAGTCTAATGTATTGTTTGATAGATGAAATTGTAATACAAATATACACGTCTAGGTTGTGTTTACTTTTGGAGGTAAAGATGTGCTAATAAATATAACTTTTTGAATTTTTTGCAATTAAGTCCCTTATCTTTCTGGAATCTACACTTCGCATCGTCTCCTTCCTATAAAAAGGAGAGAACTATTTCATTTGCAGACTTTTATATTTCCAGATTTTCAGAGCAACTCCGAGCGATTTTCGGCGATTAAACTTCAACATTGCCAGATTCTTGCTCGATTTATCAAGGTAGACACATTGATTCCCCTTTCCTTTTAATCTTTTTTGCATTTTCCAATCTTTCTTCTTTTTCCTGGGTATTAAGAACTTTCTGACCGTACCTCCATATATTCCGGCCAACTTCTGCACTTTTCGGTTGTCTCTTCTATTTCCCGGCCACCAGAATCACGAACTCTAGCCTCTCTATAATATTTTTACTAATCAAACCTTTTAAACCTCACCCCCTTGTAAAACTATGTCTTCGCGTTCTTCATCTTCGAGCCGGACCATCTCAAATTGGAATCCGGGCAAGAGGCATATGACTGATGATGATGCGATCCCCCAGTTGACCCCAATGATTATTGGCTCAAGCTCTGAGGCAACCTCGATAGCTCGTCACGTCTCGGGCGAGGCTCGTAGTGACCCAGAGGACGTGACGATAAATTCTGGTGGGATGTCTGGTGACCTTGTTCGCGAGCTAGAAGGCGAACTGGGCGACTAAGGTGGAGAAGAGGTTGCCAACTCTGGCGAACTCTCGGGCGAGCTAGTTCGCGAGCTCGAGGAAGAGTCCAAGGACGAGGAGATCACACTGGATTATCTTCGATCAATTAATTTTCCGCCCCCCCCCCCCAAAGTCCTCGAGCATACTATTCCTACTGCCATCGAGCACGAGATGGACTGGGATGAGTACATTGAGAGGTACCAGGCGAGCTTCCCTACTCCTGAGCGAACTATTAAAGAAGCAAAGGGAGAGACCGACTACAAAGTGAAAAAGATTGAGAGCGTAATTTCAGAATTTATGCTCCCAAGTCTCCGTAAAAGGTTCTGGATTCCTCTAGATATTCATTTGTATGCCCCCGGACTTGAAGAGCGAGCGGATTTGCCCCCAGTCGGACTCACGGCAATCAATGTCCACACCCTAGATGTCGGGCTTACATTACCCTTGCATCCGATAGTTGGGCGGTATTTGCTGGACTGACATGAACCTCTCTATCACACAGATTACCCCCAACGGTTGGAGTAGTTTACTCGCCGTCCTCACCATCTTTGGGCTCGAGGGGTATAAAAATCGCTTGACGACGGCTGAGATTAACCTTGTCCTCAGTATCACTAAACAGAATTCTGAGGGCAAAGGGTATTACTACTTGAAAGCTTGCCCCGGCGAGAAACTTTTGGAAAGCCTGTCGAACAAAGTTCGTGACTGGAAGGAGTAATTCTTCTTCATTGAAGGAGATTAGCGGGCCTCGACCAACTATACGGGGCAAGAAGGGCGAATCCTGTCTCCCGAAGAATACGGGGACGTAAGCAGTAGGTGGACCTTTCCGGTGTAATTGCGTTGATTTAGATTTACTAATCTAAATTTTTTCTTTTGCAGGTCCGAAGCACCAAAAGTGGGGTCACCCGAATTCTCAGATCTCCGAGGCATTCTAGTACGTGTATGTTGTGTGTTGTCTGAGGAATCGCAAGGACCGAGACGTTGACCACTTGAGTAAACTGCATTGTCAGCCAGCTGCCCTAGTACTCACCACTCCTCATCATCTTATCGTGCGAGTTCCGGACCTCCCTGGTATTTGCATCTCTCTGTAGTTCGCCAAGTTTACTGATACAATTTTTCAATTATGCAGATCAAGGCGTGACGGTTGCCATTCCTCCAGTTGAGATTCCCCAAGCTTATCACACCCTCGTTCAGAAAATTCGAGCAATGTCAGATCGCCCAGGGAAGAAAGCTCCGCCATCCCATGTGGTGTTGGCGGCGCAGAAGAAGGTCGAAACTGTCTCGGCCAAGAAAAGGAAAGCTGGGGGATCCGGGGTCTTGAAGAAAGCTCCTGCCAAAACTCTGGCTAAGGCTCCGGTAGCTAGGGAGGTCGCCAAGAAGGTCACTGAACGAGCTCCCCCTCCTCCATCTTCACCAGGGGGAGGTTGCCTTCGTCGTGGGGATGGGTCCCAGGTAAATGAGGAAGAGGCTCGAGCACGTAAAAGGTTGAGGTCGGCTGGCCTCGACTTCGAGTCTGAGCGACCTGGGCAAACTGCCTCAGGTTCTGGGCAAGGAGATTCTGTGTGTTCCATTGCCCCACCATCTACCCAAACTCCTCCTCCCCACCATCCCCTTTTGGAGTCCGGATGGTGGATGACACACTATTGGGATGGGATCCTGCCAGATTTGGGTAGAGAATTTTTTCCAAGTCTTCATAGTAGGTCAGTTTTCTCTTAGGAATCGGCTAAGTGTTTTTCACTTTGTTTATAGGTATGCTCCCTGAAAGGGACGAGGTTTTACACAACGCTGCTTGATCTAAGCCGCTTGTCTCTTTGCGCAACTTGCCGCTTGGGCTAGCTCGCCGCACCTTCGAGGAGGTGCCTAAGTATTGTTCCATCTCTCACCTAGCCATGATCGAGAAGCAAAAACCAGCGGACAGTGCTCGGCTGGCGATGCATCAGTGAACACTGCTCTCTAAAACCCCTTTCACCTCCATTTTCTCTCTCTAACCTACAACCTTCACTTGCGGTTCCCATTTTTTGGGGTGTTCTCTGGCGTTGTGACATTGAATTTGAAGCCGCATTTCAAAAAGGGCCTTTTCTTCTCTGCTGATATTTTCTCAAACATTTCATTATTGCGCAGATAGGTATAATTTGTACTTGTGTTTCTTTTTGTGAGTGCATTTTAGTATCGCCATCTATGTCTTCTCGGTTAATTTGTTTCTTATGTTGGTGGTTTGTAATTGACTTTGTATTCGTTTCATCCTTCCTTTCTCTTTTCTCTCTCTTTTTCTATGAATATGTTAATGACTTTTAATGGAGGCAGATATATAGTAGGGTCTCTGAGGGCCTTTCTTGAATTGCTAATGTGTTTTGTCTATTTGCATGTGGGGGGTATTGTATTTCTTTGGGGTGGGGTTCCATTTCAAATTGTATTTTTTGGGTGTCATGCATTTGTCTAATGGTTGATTTTTATTAATTATCCAATGTTAATTTAACTCTTATATACCCTGACGTTTAATTTCTCAAGCTTAGGGTGTAATTTCTTTCTACATATTTTAATCAGATGTCACTATAAATGTGTATATCAGCCGCGAGCTGCCAGTTTTCTTGTGTCAAACCTTTCTCTTGAATCATTTAACTAATGAGGTTTATGTTTTTTATTACTCATTGGAGAAATGCTGCAGATTGATACTGAAAATCTTGTGTTAATCTTGGAACTGAGGACATATATTTTCTTACAACAGTATGTGTAACCTATATATTATGCATTTCTTAGTTTTCCTGATCATAATGAAAATTTAAGGGTAATATTTCATTCATTACACTAAAAGGTGGTGAGTAGCTTGTTTTTCTTTCTAGGTTTCGTCCAACCCTCCTCGGACTTCTCTCTCTCTCTTTTCTTTCTTTCTTACTCTGGTCGAGGAATTAAATGAGAGTTGAGGTTATAACCAAGGATGAAAATATCGCGAAATATCGCGGATATATCGCAAATTTTGAGTATGCGATATGTATATTGTGGTACAATGTATTTTTTACAAAGTATCGTGGATATATCGCAAAATATCGCAAAATATCGATATCGATATCGGTTCACTCGTAGTACAAAATTAATTGAAAATCGGGAAATATCGCAGATATATCGCAAAATATCGCACTACATAAAAAATCGCAAATTTTTTTTTATATTTTTATACAATTTTCAAATGATAATTTTTTTTTAGTGATTGTATATTCTTTCATGGTGCTGATATTGAACCACTTTCAGTCGGTTTTGATTCAATGAATATGGGCACTGATCATAGTGATATGTCTCAAAATTCATATGCTTTTGACACACATTCGAGTTCACAATTTGGTTGAAATACTCAAAAGGTGTTTCAGCATCCATTTTCATATCAACAAAATCATTGGGTTAGTGCACACTATCCAATCTATGGTGAAACAGTTGGAAGAGATAGAAAAACATATGAATGACATGTGCATAACTATATGCAGAATTATTCTAATGCAATGAGTTGGTACCAATATTGTTTGGACAAAGATGGGATTTCATCTTCTATATTTGAACCCCATAGGTCATCATTTTTGTAATAAATGTATTGTATCATGTAATTCAAATTATCTTTTTTGCTATTATGCATTATATTATTAATTAATTAATGTCAGATAATGATTATATAGTCCATTATCTATTTATTTGCTTTAAACATGTCAATTTTTTGTAATCTTAAATAAAACATATGCATAATAACATGCTATCATAATCCCTAAAATTTCATATTGAATTTCCAAAATTTTAATAAAATTTCCGTTATTTTTCTATTTTTTTTGCGATATCGATATGCGATATCGATATATCCATCGATATTTCCGTAAATTTAAGGTTGCGATATTACTTGCGATAGCGATATTTTCATCCTTGTTATAACCCCAACTCCCACCGCCACGCCACAAAACTAATTCCCCACGAAGATTGCCGTCTTTTTTTTTTTTTTCTACTAGTTGCTAATATAATAATAATAAAATTAATATTAATGTTAATAGTATATTGCTACGTTAATAGTTCCTATGTTATCAATTTTATATACACACGTACAAATTGTATATGCATGCATCGTATATATATATAATAAAATTTATTTAAATAATTATCTATATTAATTTTTATAATTAATCATCAAATGATCTATATTTATTTAATTTACACTATTGATACTCAAATAATTTGCATGACACATTTGTATGTCATTAGAGTTTCAAATAAGTTTGAAATAGAATTTTCTTACTAATAAACATGTAAAAGGCATATACCAATTCATCATTAATTCAACCTTTAAAAGTATAATAATTAGCACAATATCACAAATAACATAAAAATAATATGAAGTGTACTAAAATTATAAATAGCAAGGTAATAATTAAAGTTAACATAATGCATTAAATATATTCAAACAATTAGAAATTAACACATAAATAATTAAAATGCACGCAATAGACATGCAAAGACTTATATATTGACTCATAAATTTTAATTCAATAATTTAGAGCAAGATAATTATCACAAAATCACGAGTAGCACGTAAATAATATTACATGTGACCAACTTATAAATAACACGATCATAATAAAAATGTAAATACATTACACAAATACATATACTATTCATGCATATCCACATATATAGAAATTAACACATAACTAGTATTGTACCCGTGCGATGCACGGTAAGATTATTAATTTATTAAAATGTTATGATTAAATATCTTATGAAATAAAATATTAATGAAATAAAATATTAAGAATATAGATAAATATATTATATTGGTTGAATAGATTATTTTTATTATTTAATTCATATAATAGGTCATAGAGAAAAGATAAAGATTTCTAGTTAATATTAATTTAATTTTTTTTTACAATCTCTTCTCATACTAAAAAATATGTTCTATTATCCACATTAATGCTATCAAATTTTGTATTTATAAATCCATATACAATCTTGTTTTGGCTTTCAATTGTGGCTTTCATTAATGAATGGTGAGATTGATTCCCAAATTAGTTGGTCCTAATTAATGCTGAATACCAAGTCGTAAATAAAGTGTTACTCACATGAATGATATATATATATATATATATATATATATATATATATATCTATATGTAAGTCCAACATGTATAGTAATATACATATGATGACGGTATTACAACATGATGTGTATGAATGAATATCTTATGAATGAAATGTTCATGTCCGAATCTATCCAAAATGCTATGATTTGTATATATTTTTAATGGAAATACTTATGTCACATGGAATGTCCATTTTAAAAAATAAAAAATAAAAAATCATAATATTAATACTTGATAAAAAAAAATTAATTACAAATTAAATCAACACTACATCTAGTTGTACATAATATCATCGTCCTCCCATTAATGACAATCTGATTTAGAATATTAGATAGTTGTAAATAAATCATCATCTTTAAATATCACGAAGTAGTTTTGAACTGGTTCTGTTATGTCCAAGACGTAAATTGGTGATGTGACACACTCTTCTAATTAAATAATTTTTTTTAATGCAATACTTCCTTCGTACGAAAAAAAATCTTACATGATTTTGTTATTTATGTGTTTAAAGGTAGCTTTAGGGGGGTGTATTGGATTAGGATTTTAAAAGACTTTTTTAGCTGAAAAAAATTCTGCAGATTTTAAAGATTTTGCAGGATTTTGTAAGACTTTTAAAATCAGGATTTTAATGGATTCTATAGGACTTTGTAGACTTTGCAGAATTTCATGGATTTATGTCATATGATATGAATTCAAGATTTTTTCATACCTTCGAATTAAAAAAAAAAAATCAAAGACAAACAAAAAAAAGAATCATAATATCATGGCTTCCTAAATAGCATTCCGCCACATATTTATAGCTACATTAGTCCTCTAAGCATTATCGTCATGTCGTTCTTGCTCTTATTATAGCATCATTTAGTAGTTTGGAATCATGAGCCGAACCCTCTCACCCACTTAGAACATACATGAACTCCAAATCAAAATTTAAAGAGTAGGGTTTGCAATTTTACATGCATGAAAATTATATTTTTATTGTTTTCTTTTTTTTTTTTCTATTATATTTACCTTTTACCAATGATAGCATGAACATTTTTGTTTTATTACATGACTTTTTGGCACAGTATATAGTAAAAAATTTGGCCCAAACCATTGTAATAAAATTTTTTTTACTTTAATTCATGCGTAATTTTATTAGAATTGTATTATCATATATTAATTTCTACTTATTATATATATATATATATATTTATGATATACACGTATATAGATGTGTATGTTAAATAACATCGAAATTGAATAATCAAAACAACCAAAGTATAAAAGATAACAAAACTCAAATTCCGCGAAAAAATATTGTCAATGAAAAAATATTACCTAATGACATATGCAATATATAATATTAGTATTATAGTATTAGTATTATAGTAATACTAATATAAAAAATAAATATTTATCTTGTGTATATGTTAGAATGAACAATATCGCTTTGCTGATATTAAAATTTTTAAATGAACCAATATGTATATATATATATATATATTTAATGAATTAATTATAATAATTATTTTTATTTATTCTAATATATATGTATATATATAAAATATTATATTAGCCCTCGTTCCTGTAATTACTTTATCGTTGATGTTAGTATTATGAGTCATGACTAATAAAAGTAACCATAGAATTAAATATAAATGCAGGGATAAAATTATAATGTTAAAAATATTTTAGGTCTTAAAAATAAGAGAAAAGTACAAATTTGTTCAACAAATTCGCACAAATTACAAAATGGTTTATATGCAAAAAAAAAAAAAACACTTCTGTGCAAATTTTTATGAACCAATTTGTAAATATAGTGAATTTTTTGAACCAATATGTAAAGCACCCTAAAAATAAAAAATCATATATAAATCAATTTGAGGATAAATAAAATCACTAATTAAAAAAGTCCACCGAAATTCTAGGGGTTTTGATGGGATTATTGGTATCTATAAAATACACTAAAAAGTCCATCCAAATCCATCAAACCCAACAATCCTTTAAAATCCTTATATTTTTTAATATCAGTGGATTGTTTTTAATTCTTTTAAAATCCTGAATGAATACCAGTGGATTGTTTTTAAATCTTTTAAAATCCTGATTGAATACCA